>JAQRGC012298991.1:0-11729 GCA_028659135.1 Plantago lanceolata | reverse complement strand
AAAAAAACAAGAGAGATAGATGACCTTTATTTATTGAATTGATGATAGTCATAGTATGTGTAATGTATATAGTGCACGTTTGATAGTGGGTTGCGTGTTGTGCGCGAGATTTACTCAATTACTGGAGTAGTAGTAAGAAGAGTCTTTACTTTGTTACCACTCCAGTCCATTACTATCATGTCCAAACCACCTCTGTAATGTTTGACCCTTACCTCAGCTCTGCCTCAGCCAGGAGTGTAATCAACATTTATCACTTCAGATTTACACACTACATACACTACACTTTCTATTATTACCCCCTACCTACTTTTTCGTATAAAAATTACTCTACACCTATAGTATTTAGTATCCGTTTAATACGATTGAAACTTTCTAAACTGTATTGAATTGAATGGAACTGACTGAACTAAACTGAAATATACTAAATTTAAACTAAACAAATGTAAACTGAACCAAATAAACCTGAACTGAATACAACTGAACATAAAGACTAGTTTAATACGTTCTCAACATTAATCTCCTCTGTCATTATTAAGCTCCACGTACGGTGAGGTCCACATTTACAATGAGCCGGTGGCGTCCGTCCTTTAGGAATTAAAATTGAATTTCTTTTGAGCGAAATGTTAAATTGAGTTGTTATTTATGTAACACTGTTACTCGAATACTTGTAAAAAATAAAGAAAAAACCATGGTAGCAGAATCAGTACTTGCGTGACAAAAGTGGATGTAAAAAACTTGTACAGTGTATTGTGTTTGGTTTTATATAGGCAGAATATGTAATTATAAAGCCTATATCTGTATGAGTAAATTTATTTATAAACTTAAAAAAATGTTTGTGTACATATATTAGTAAATATTTTGAGTGAGTAAATTATATGATTCGTTGTGTTCCCTTGATGGGTAGCTGATGTAGCCTTTGCTTGTAAGACGAAGCTAGTTAAATATATCGATCGTCACAATTTCCAACCGGCCTTTAATGGCTGCGGTTAAGTTCGATCGACTACACAAGCAAGCAACATGCACAAAGTCACAAACTGCAAGTAAATACAGTGATCATTTCATGCATTATATACTACCTACACCACTACTACTCTTCACTGTTCATCTCTTCTTGTACTCCTGTTCATTTCCTCTATTGTTCTCTTTTTATTTTCTATTCTAGATCTCCCTCTTCAATTACACAATTTATACAGTTTATACTAGTAGTAGTAATATTTACCTAAGTTGAAAGAAATGTTAGTAGTTTAATAACTAAGTGGACACCTTTTTAAACTAATATGTACATGTATACTCCATCCGTCCCGCTAATAATGTGTCGTTTGACTTGAATTAACTTTACAGTTAAGCTTGTTCTGATGTAATTTTAGGATAGTCGGAAGTATATAGTGACTAGTGAGGGTACTTGGGACGAAATGCACTATAAAGGATTGATAAATGTTAATTTGTGGAGTCACACGATCTCATATTACTTCGAGAGTTATTTAAAAGTAACCACATCGATAGTAACGGTTGGATTTCAATTCACGAGCCGACGGGGGCGACATGTATTATAGAAAAACATATTGTTTTCTCAACTAGTTCAATTTGTGTAACAAAACAACGAACATCCGATTTAATTTATTAAAATTAATTAAAAGTTTAAATCAAAAACAAGAAAAAGAAGGAAGAAAGGTGATAAAATAGATTTTAGTTTATGGGCTACAACTGAGATCCATCGGCATAAGCCCAGTGTATAGGGTCCAAATCAAGTATGGCCCAAATTCAATGTTGCAAATTGCAGTCCAGATTAAAGCCCAATTAATCAAAATTGCAAAAATGAAACAGAGGAAATCAATAATCATTCAATTGTTCCACCGGAGAAGAAGGCGCATAGAGACGATTGACACCGGAGAGGTAAATTCTTCGCATTTCCATACTTACCTTGCGTTCCGTCTGTAATTCTACTGAAATTTGTATTCTAAGCATCATCGAGATTCACTTATTGTTCATCAATTGAGCTATTAATTAAAGTTATACATGTTAATTAGAGTTGCTGTTTGCTTGAATGAGCTAGCTTGAATAATTAGAGATGGACATTTATACATTTATACATTTCTGTTTTCAGTTCTAAGCCTATATCTTGTTTGTACAGACTGTACAGTGTTAGATTTTTGTTTCAGTGCAGTTTTGGGGTTAACCGTTTACCTAATTAGCTAGTGCTAGGTCGAAACTTTGCAAGTCTTTGCCTAAAGAACTAGATTACTCGTAGACGTATTTGCGTATTTGAGAACATGATTGGATAGCTTACGATGATTATGTTTTCGATTATTCTGGTTTGATTTCTTCCTGAGGCTATATTGTCTAAGTAATAGTTGTCATCAGGAAAAATGAACTCGTAGTAGAGAAATTATCGTGTTGATGATAAGGGTCGTGGATTATCATTTCGTGTTTAAACTAGTTTCTGCTGTGATGCTGTCAAGTGAACTTGTGAGTTGTAATAAGTAAGAACGAACAAGGGCTTTACAATTTCACTTAAGAAGATGGATATTGAGTTCAGTTTCCAGTGAAGTTCAATTTGTATGGTGATTATGTGAGGTTTAAAGTGGTGCTATAATAGTTTTGAAGTTTACGAGCGTGTGATTTGTTAATTTAGGTGAACAGAAATGGCAGCTGTACCAAGACTGACGAAGTTTTTGAAACCATATGTGCTTCGTGTGAACTTCACTAACGAGTATGTACAAGCTCAAGTAATCCACACGCCTACAGCAACAGTGGCCACTGCTGCCAGCACACAAGAGAAGGCGTTGCGGTTGGGCATGGTGAAGGCAAAACAAAGCACCAGCGATGTGGCAGCTGCTGCAAAAATAGGAAAACTACTCGGGGAAAGACTGCTGTTTAATAACATACCAGCAGTTTCAGTTTTGTTAGGTGAAGATCAGAAATATCATGGCAAGATAAAAGCTGTAATTGATTCTGTTCGCGATGCAGGAGTGAAGCTAATATAGTTTTGCAGTATCCACTGATCTTGTGTAACTTTTGGCTTCTATCTATGAGAATGTATTACCTTGGCAAGATTTAGATTTGTACAAGGCAAATCTTCTCAAAGTCCGACAGTGTGTTTCTGTGTTGATAAGCCTCTTAATTTTGTCATCTTAGGTAGCTACTAAGTACTAATTGAGTACGTAGCTAAGTGAATGTAAGTGGAGCTGCAACTTCTTCAAACCAATACTGTGGTTTCTATCTCGGATTGAACAATTTGTTGAAATATCCAGCACACTTATGTGCAAATGTAGCCTAAAACTAAAGTGAAAAGAAGTTGATTAAGGTTCTTTGCCTGAGAATTTTTAAACTGAATTAAATGAAGCCGAATTAAATGAATTCTAAAGTGAATTTGGGGTGAATTGTATAGAGCTTAAAGAACACAAATTGAGAGTTAACTTGATTTTGTCAAACTGTCAATGCAATTCAACTTTCTTGTAGAAGTGTTCTGAGTAAGTTCTACCATGGTTTTAACTCTCAAGCAGGATTGTAAATTTTACAACATGTCAATAAATCTGAAAAGGGTATTTGCAGATCCCTCAAATACAAACATTTTGTTAATAATGATATAATTTTATCTCGTTTAAACGCTTGAACCGAAGGAAATATGTGAAGTATAGTCGTTTATATATAAATTCTCCACTACATAAATGATCTATAAAAATCAACGGTTGTTGGCTCAAATGGTAAGGGATTCGAGTTCACTTAAGCAACGTATTCGGTTCGAATCTTGTGGATGTAAAAAAAATGCCGCTGGGAGAACCGCCCCCTCAAAAGGGTCCAACAGTATTCGACTGGATTAGTCGATGAAGCGGATACCAGTAGAAATCGAAAAGAAAAAAAAAACAAAAATGATCTAGAAAAAAGATTTTTAAAAAGCAAGACCAAGAAGAATAAATCCCAAATTGTTATGACGAATATTTAAAGGTTTAAAGAAAAGGGTATAATTGTAATTGTACAAGTCCACCATCAGAGTCCCCCTCTCTTTTTCCTAGTTTGTCAATCTGTCACTGTTGAAGCTCGGTTACGAGTGAAACCAATCAACCAACCTGATCAAATTGTAGCCACCACCGGACCACCACTGACTACTTCCGGCCGAGATTCCACATGAAGGGCGTTTCTCTGCTGGTCTCTCTCACCAGCTTCTTCCTCCTTCACGCTTACGGTACGTCGTCATATCTCCAATTAGGTCTTTCCTATTTACAGTGATACAATTGCATCTCTTTCGTTTAAACGATTTGCTACTGCTTATTTGGTAATCTAATTCACGTTTCAGAGCTTATTAAGAGATAATGAGCTCATAAATGGTCGGATTCATTTTTTGGGATAGCTGTTAAAGCATTTTATTCCTTTTATTGTTGGTGAAATTGAGTAGTCTTTTTTCAATTGGCATTTTGTGTTAAGAGTTAAGACTTAAGAGCTCGTTTGAATCCAGTTTGAGGAAGTTAAACCGAGGAAATACGAATTTGTGTTTGTTTTGTGTCTACTGAGACTGGGAGGATATTGATGAGTTTCTGTTGCAATTTGCTTCATTTGGATCTTTTTTACCTGAGGTTATGTCACTGTCCTGTAGAAGCTACCTGCGGGTTCGTTTTCTTGCCGGATCTTTAGATTTATGTAGAATAGATTGGTGTTGTATCTTACAATAGGAACTTAGTACTTGGCTACTTGCTGTATTGTGAGTTTGTGACCATATGGCTTGTGCAGCTACTGTTCAGTTTGTTCTGAAGAGTCTAGACTCGCTTTGGATTGAACTAAGATTAGCCAAGAAGCTTAGGTATTACTTAGTTAGGTCATTTTATAGATTATGCATCAGTGGTAAGTAGGTATCAGCAGATATATAGTGACAAGGAATTCAAACCCAAGCATGAGTTGCAGTCTTTCCATTTTCTGCCCATTCGAATTTGAAATAAATATACTTAACTGTGTACGTGAGGTTTCCTTAATGTAACATTAGTTCATGAAGAATGTTATGGTAGTTGTTAAGGGCTTGAGCATGCTATGTAACTTTTCATTATGATATTAGTAAAACCAAACTGGGAAGTTACAATCTTTAGCCTTCATGTGTCTGGAATCTTGATTGCTTCCCATAACTGTCTCTGAGAATAAGTAATTTGCATAACAGGATCAGAGAAGAACTTGTTCCTTACTTAATGAAAGGATTGATATTTTCATGCTGCCACCGTCCCACTCATTTCCTTACCTTTTCCTTTTTTGTCCGTCCCACTCATTTCTTTGCATTTCCTTTTTTGGCCACTTATTCTTACTACTTCATTATGGGTCCTTCCACGGAAACACATAATATAACACACTCCTTAAAACCATTCAAAAAGCAATCGTAGGGAGTACAGATTCTAAAAACATATGTTTAGGTCCTTAAGGATCTTTGTTGAAACTGTCAAGTCTGTCTAGGTTGAATTCATCATACTACCCCATATTTTAATGCATTGTCTTGAATACAGGCAGAACAAGTGAAGTCTGCATATCTCAAGGCGGTCGGTTCAGCCCATTTTCAAACGAAGGAAGACCTCCAAGGAAAGTAAGCAAGGGACCCCGGGATCTCACATTCTGCAGGGTTTTTCGCAAGAATACATGCTGTGATGTAACTCAAACACATCCAGCTTTACTGTCCATACGTAGGCTTGCGTCCTCTGGGGAAGCAAGTGAAGATTGCTTGCAATTATGGGAACATCTGGAATGTTCTATCTGTCATCCACGTGTAGGTGTACAACGTGGACCTCCTCGTATATGTGCCTCCTTTTGTGACAGAGTGTACGACGCTTGCTCTACCGCGTACTTCTCAGTTGATGCAAGGACTCAGGTATGTTTGTACTATAAGTCATATAAGTATTTGACCTTACTTTAAGTTATAATATGTGGATATGCTTTCTATGCTTATACTGTGAAGTACTAAAACAAGAGTTTTAGTATACCACTTTTTTATGCCAGCTACTTGTCATTAGGAATTAGGAATAAAAACATAGTTTCTTAATCAATCCTAATAGTAGTCACTGATGCTGAACTTGAGTTTAAGTTCATTAAAATGGGTTTAATTGGGTCTTAAGTGAAAAAAATGATACAGTAATAAGTAAAAGGTCCTGTCTTTTACATGGAAATATGAGAGATCAGAGATGGAAGTTCCGTAGTGTTCAACATCTGTATTCAAACCAGTATTAACAATCTTGTTGTAAGATAGAACTTTTGTGTACTTGGTGGTAGTTGCTCAAATGACCTTATCATTGTTTGGCAGGTTCTGTTTCCTGATTGAATTGTCAAATTTCAGGTCTTAGCACCATGTGGAACAGGCGACTTTGTTTGTGGTAAAGCTTCAGAATGGGTCTCTAATGGAACAGACCTCTGCCGCAATGCAGGTTTCAGTGTCAAGCCATCTGGTGACCTCAGTGAGGCAGCATGCTATGATGGAAAGAGTAGTTTAGAGTATATTACTGATACATGGAAAACACCAGCTTCTGGCGTTTCCCGTGGAGGAAAGTGGAACAGGGTTCTCTATGATTTCCGGCGATGGGTGAATAAAACGCCATTTAATGAAAAGGTTTCTTGGGCAGTTGGAGGGATGGTTCTGACAGCTGGCATTCTTTTTGCACGGTAAGGTAAATTCTTTCATGTTACATTTTATATACTCTCTCTAAAAAAAAGAGAGAAAATGTAGGAGATATGGGGAATGAGGTGCATCATGAATGTTTGCTTCTTGACAATAGCGTCATCTCTTGACCATGCAAAATGAGAGATATATATGCATTTTGCTGCTTGCCACAAGCCCCTCACCCTCGCTTCCTTGCATGCATTCACATAATATCGTTGGTTTTTACACTAACCAATGGTGTAAGTGTAAAATTTTGACTGGTGGGTGTAAGGGTTTCGTGTTATGGGTAGTTTTTACAATCATCGCAAAAACAGTAGATGCCATGCTCATTTTCTGAAAAACGTAGTGACAGACATGTCTATGAAATAGGCTCTTTCTTGAATGCGTGTTGCATCTACCTGAACTTGGATTATTCTAAGTATAGAGTTTCTGTAGCTGATTACGTGTTTATTCTGGTGCAGTAAGAGGAAGAGCTTCAACCAACGTCAGAAACAAATTGCTATTCAGCGCGCTGGAAGGAAGCTGGGAACAAGAATGAATTCAGCCTCTCCTGTCGGTCAGGGAAACAGGACAGGAACTGGAAACTGAAGGCACCTCTGTGTAAATAGTGTTTCAGATCTATATACAGGTTTGTCCTGCAATAAAACTTGAAATTTTTACAAACTGAATATTCTGTGTTTGCATCTTAAAACATCTGTTTTTGGAATCTTTAATTGCTTTTTAGCATCACTTTCCCTGGGCTTCCTTTCTGGTTCCTCCTAACTATGCACTATATTCATGTTTCCTCAATATTAGTCGATGATTTTACTTGCCTTTCACATGCTGAACAGGGCGGTTCTCTACATCATCCCCATCCCAGTTCTCAGCATGACCCAGATTGCATTTGCGGTTCTCAGCGCTGACTGCTTAAAGACTCACGATTTCACTACTTTCTCAGGAATCTTAATTTTGTGGCAGTTGTTTAGTGTGCATAGGGCTGAGAAGCCAAATGACACAATTGGTACTTCTTGCCCACAGTTTTGGTGGATCTTGTTGTAATGATCTAAGATGTTTGATAATATCATCTTGGTGTTGGATTTACACTAGATTATTATGCCTATGCAAATGTTGTAACATTACATACTTTTAAATGGGAAACTGCAAATGGCTGATAGTCCACACTCTGTTTAACTTCAGCAGTTCACTAGACATTTTCCATCTGCAACAAACAAAAGCAACTACGGTACCACTTTCACAATCAACAATTTATTCAGATGTTTTTACGATCTACACTGTTCGATTATCGACAATAAGGGTTGTTTTTTTTAGAATAAGGGCTTTTCAGTTACAAGTAGGTAGCATCGGAGATTCATAAAATCTACTCCCACTGTCAGAGTAGTAGCAAAGTACCATATCCATAATTAACAAAAACAATAAAGATTGTTGTGATAATTGGTTTGGTAGGTGAACGATGCCAAGCCTTGAACAAAAGGCCTCACAATTCTTTTCTCCACTCTAAAATATAATAATATTCATAATCATTCTGGTTCCAAAAACAAAATGGATGAAGAAGTCTAACATGTTTAGAATAAAAAGAAAACAAATCAAAGGATGATAACAGGAGACGACTAGAGGGGGCAAGTCTATCTTTAATCCTCCTCCTCGGCTTCATTTTCAGCAATGTTGAAGTACCTCAATTCATAAACACTTCGGTCTTTGTTTGAAGCAATCACACGGAGCCAGTCACGAACATTGTTCTTCTTCAGATACTTCTTTGTCAAGTACTTCAGGTACCTGAACATCATCGATGGTAATTATCAACAATTTGAACAACCAACATCAGAGATTAATACACAATATTAGAGACTAATACACAATGTTCGTGAAATCAGAACTCATCAATCAAAATCAGAATTAAGAGTTCAAGCTATACTATACAATCAAAATCAGAATTAAGAGTTCGTGAAAGGATGTGTTCATGGGCAGATGTAACAAAGAAAGCAAATGATAGCAAATTTCACTCGTGATTCGGTTTAACAAACATAACCACATGTAGAGAGACTATGCCAGGTTTTTTATGTTACCACCAACGCTAACTATCCTATCTCCCACAATTCATTCGAGAAAGCTAACACTAGCTAATTTAACTCGTGATTCGGTGTAAACAAACAAAATCACATTTCGAGAGACTATGCCTATCATATGAAGGTTTTTTTATGTTAACACCAAAGCTAACTATCCAATTTCCCACAATTCATTCGTCATTTTAATATCTGGACATCTTCCTTCTGCATATGTATTCAACATGTACAAGTGCATTGTTTATTTTTGTGCATCCAGGTAAAGTTACTAAGTACTAACCATTACCAAATCTTATAAACCAGATGATGTTTGACTAATAACTACAGCCAGACTTTGAGGCTACGTTATTCGAGCTAAACAGTAAAAGTAAGTACTAGTAACCATTAACGAATCTTATAAACCAGATGATGTATAACAAATAACTACAGCCAGACTTTACGGTTACACTATTCGAGCTAAATGGTAAAACTATAGTAAATCAGTTAAGCTCAAAATCCAACTCGAATTCGATATTATCCAAGCTAACAAACTCAAACAGTCGAACCTAAATTCACACTTCACCATATTGATACAGATCAATTCTAAAATTCAATTTCATCACTTAACTAGCACATAATTCCACGGATAAATTATCAATAACCAACTCAGCAACATTTTTCACTATCAAGGTAAAAAGTAAAAAAACTGAGAAACAGTAGAAATTACCTCTTGGAAAAGGTAGTGTCATTGGCGGTGACAGAGATCTTAGTCTTGTCACGGGTGATTGTAACAGTGTCACCAAGAGCACCAGCTTTGCCTCCGACCTTGATGCGCTCCTGAAGGAATTTCTCGAGTGAGGCGATGTCCATGATCTTGTCCTCGACAGGCTTGCCGCAGTCGATGACGAAGACCGCGGCCTTCTTCTTACCACCCTTTTGGGTAGCTGCAGCAGCTCCTTTGCTCATCTTGTCAGCTGAACGGAGATTCACAATCGGAAATGGTAAGTGTCAGTGTGATGATGAGATTGAAAGTGAATGAACAGACGTTGGTGTGAGAGACTGAGAGAGGAGGATTGAGTTACCTGTTTCTGGCGGCGACTGAGAACGGTGGCGGCGGAGCGGAAGAACGAGAGTTGGGAGAGAAGAAAATGTTGAATTGTTAGGGTTTTGCTGAGTTCAGGTGTAGTAGGCCGTGATGGGGGTGGTTTTGGGCTTATTGGACTACGATGGTTTGTGATTAGATTGGGCCAGATAGTTTGGGCCCATTGGACTAAAATACCGATTGGGATTTACGATTTTATTGTTTGTTTGTTTGTTTTCTTTTTCGAGAATTCGATTATAAAAACTTCAAAGTTATTTTATCGATGACGTATTAAAAGTTTCACGAGTGTGTAGAAGTGATGACATAATAATTTGCTGAAAAGACGTGTGTTGCTTTGAGACCAATATATCACCTAGAAAGTTGTCATTGGCATTGTTAACCAAGTCGACCAATGTCAATGTGTAGTTTTCACGAGTCTAGCTCACTCGATTACATTTTCACGGGAGACACAGACTGTATCTCTTGCTCTATCCAAAATTCCAAATCATAATTCCTGGTTTCGTGGGAAGCACTCATCAAAGTCCAGTACAATTACTGATACTTTGCATAAGTTCAAGGTCTCTTAGTTGCCTATAGAGGTAACTAATTTGCATTTCTCTGGAAAAGATCGATAGGCCATCGTTCCCTGTCCTATTTACACATTCAAGTTCATGACCAAAGCCAATGTTAGCTTTATATGTTTGACATTGTTTTGCTGGAGAGTTTATATTCAAAGTTCAAACCAAGTAAATGTAACAAATTCTGGCTATATACCAGAAATCATATAAATAAATCAGCAATAGTAATCACAAAAAACAATAGACTAGATGTTTACATGTACTGTGTAGTATTTAACCAACTACTGTAAGTAGCAGTTTCAATTATGAATAACTACTTTATCACCAAGATTATGAGGTAACAATGAAGGTTCTTGATTTATTTTGGAGCTTCCTGTTATAATTCAAGATATATGCCGGCCTCCATACTCAACCGACTCTAATCCTTGTT
The DNA here is from genome assembly GCA_028659135.1 of Plantago lanceolata. Taxonomy (NCBI): domain Eukaryota; kingdom Viridiplantae; phylum Streptophyta; class Magnoliopsida; order Lamiales; family Plantaginaceae; genus Plantago; species Plantago lanceolata. The sequence goes on along the minus strand of JAQRGC012298991.1, from coordinate 979 downwards.
TGAGTTATTATCCTGAGGAAGAAACTTTGCGTATCGACGGTCAACCTTTCTTCCAGATTTCTGATCATAGTACTCCACCACTGCAGCTCCAGCCAACGCAGCCAGTGTTAGAGCCTGAGCGTGCAACCTGAATCCATGCCGTAAAACTACAGTAAGTATGAAGCACAGACATCTTGACTAGTAAAGGATAGCTTGATAGTAGATATAAGTCTCGTGCAGATACTGTATGCAATGTTAGATGTGTAATTAACTGCAGGTGGGAGCATGATTTAAGACGTGAAGTTTAACTAGAAAAGGATTTCCTCACTTTGTATCATTTAGAACTGATCAATCATCAGACTACTTATAACACGTTCACGCTTGTACAACTGAACATCTATCTGTCCTTGCAGGGAAAAAATGTGCCCAAGAAATTAATTTTCCCACTTAGAACCTAATAAATGTCCACAAATACTGCTTCATAACCAAGATGCACATCTAGACCTATTGCATATACAGTCCTTACAGAACCAAAGGAATGACATGTTATGGCTTCCATTTCCCTGCTCCATCACATAGATAACAGGCCAGACAGGCAGACACCTAGACCATACGAAAAGTCACCGACAGAAACACTGCTAATCAACTTATGTTGAACCTACATTATATTTCCAACACTTTTGAAGTTCATTCCTACTCACACAAACAACCAAACATGACTCTTTATCGCTAGCTGCATTACCAGGAAACATAAGAAACTCTAATAGCTCCCTCCAAAACATACAGCATCTATTTGTTCTTTCACACGAATACCACTTGATCAAAGCCCAAAGGAAACACGGAATAAGCTTAACCATGGTGTCATCTGCAATGTATCCCCTAAACTCTACATTTTACATGATACCATTTGATCACTATGAAACACAGCATAAACCTAACCATGGTGTCATCTGCAATGTATCCACTCAGCTCTAAAATTCACATGAACATTTACTAAAAC
>JAQRGC012298973.1:0-13869 GCA_028659135.1 Plantago lanceolata | reverse complement strand
TGATTTGTCCAAAGAAAAGCGGAAGTTTGGAGGTGATGTTGCTCAAGAGATCATGGACAGGTCTACTAAAGATATGAGTGATGAAGGTCCTCGCAAGAAAGCAAAATTTGATGAGAATAACACATCGAAGCCGTTGGATGCGATACTCCGTGAAAGCCATGAGGATTCTTATAGGAAATTAAGGCTTAATGAGAGTAACGGCCATAACACGGATATCAAGTTGCGAACGATACCCGCAAGAAGTGATGGGGCGGGTTCTAGGAAAAAGGTTGATGAAAATAGAAAACTTATGAAAATATTTGGTGGAAGTGATGCGAAATCTACACCAAAGCGTGTGTTCTCTAAAAATGCCAATCATGATATCAATGACACACCACCATGTGAAGATTCGTGTCGAATGAATGGTCGTACGAAGATGGGAAAAATAGATCATTCTATGCGGAAACCAAGAGTTGAAGAGATTGATGGAAGTGAAATGGCAAATAAGTTGAAAAGGCAAATTTGTGCCAATGAGGCAATCATTCCACCAACAATTTTGACCTCAAAGAAGGCTTATCATGAGGCTAAAAAGATAAAAGATTCATGTGAGGGAGAAGGGATTGCCATGAAAAAGAAAATCGAGGATTTCACAAGAAAATCAAAAATTGGTGGTGATGATGACGATAAGAATGCAATTAAGAAGGTGAAGAGAATTAATGGAAGTGAAATGAGAAGTTCACTAAAACTTTTGACCTCAAATCCCAACAAAGGGAAGTTGAGACTTGATGATGGCCCATCAAAGGATCATCCTAATGAGAAGAAGGGCAAGCTCTCGAATGATGACATGCCTAAAACATCCCTTACTACATTGAAAGGCAATGACAAGAAAGTTGCAGGTCAAAAGTTTGAAGTTCTCCGAAGACCAAATGTAAGTCGAGCCTATATTATACTCTCCTTAAAATTTTAGCTTAAGAGATATAATTGTGATGCAATGTTGGCCCGTCACATGCATCTCCTAGTATAATCAATATTTAGTCACTTAAGGAATTAAGTGCGAAAAATATTTTTATTAGCCTTGATTGATGGATTTATCCGAAGTGGGTGGATTGTATCCTCCCGACACTTTTCATCGGGGTGATGATAATACTAGTTCATAAATTAATAATGCCAAAGCAAATTACCTTGTAATGAACCTTATTGTGGCTAAAAATTGGTAATTTGTGGCATTATCATTGACCTTTTTATCCAAACAAGGAACAATTTCTTTGTTAAGGAAAGAGTTGCACTTCCTTGGCGACTTCCTTTTAAGTAATGCTTAGGCACTCTTTTTCCCAATTATAGGTTTTTCCCAATGGGTTTTAAGTTTTAACGAGGCCTGCGGCTGCAAACGAGGCTTTGTTACTCGGGTTTTCACTCATTCTTGTTTTCCTTGTTCGGTCCACCTGTGAACTGTGGTTTAGTTTTGTGTAAACTCTTTTCCTTTATTTCAATATATGCTCGATTCATTTAGAAAAAATCATTTTTCCTAAACGGGTACTATTGGATCTACAAGGCTACATCCAAACCATGTATACAATCTTGCCATCTCAATTTATGAATGCTATGTAGGGACCCCATAAGTTCCCCTAGATAGCGATGTTGGTCCTTTGGCATTAGTGTTGTGGAACTTGTTTTAACTTTAAGAGTGTGTTTGTTTTTTCACTTTAAGAGTTGCACATCCTTGGCGACTTTTAAGTAATTTTTAATTTCTTAGTTAAGGAAAGAGTTGCACTTCCTTGGCGACTTCCTTTTAAGTAATTTTATTATTTTTCCTAAACGGGTACTATTGGATCTACAAGGTTACATCCAAACCATGTATACAATCTTGCCATCTCATTTTATGGATGCTATGAAGGGACCCCATAAGTTCCCCTAGTTAGCGATGTTGGTCCGTTGGCATTAGTGTTGTGGAACTTGTTTTAACTTTAAGAGTGTGTTTGTTTGATTGCCTTGTGGCTTATTTCAATTTCAACCATCGTGCTTTTGTATCCCATGGTCGTCATCATCATTCTCTTACCCGTTTGATTCATTTTTGTATTTAATTTGACTTCACATTGACAATTCTTGTTCCACAATGTGCTACACTCCAATGGCCCATAACATATGTCTAGTAAAGTTGCACCTAGTATAATTGAGTACACATTCAAAATCATGTTGATTTTGGTATCCTCATTTGTAGATCTAGTTTGCACCGAATCTTTTCTTATGCTGAAATTCACTTCATTCAAAAAAATGGCCACATTTATTTTTATTGCCTTAGGTTATCTTTTAGATAACAAATAGACATATATTGAATATAAATATTTGTTCCTTTTTAGTCTTTTAATGTCATAACCTTGATCCAAGGCTGGTCAAAGGGATTAAATGCTTCAAATCTACTTAGCCAACTAGGGGTATTTAGCCTGAATTGCACATGGGCAATTAGAGTTGTCAATAACGGTATGGAGCGGCATGGTGGCGTTGCTATGGTAGGGCGCTTTGTAGTGGGGGAGGGGGCAATATCAAAACGGCCTGGAGTGGACGCTTCATCAGTTCATCCAATGAGGCTTTTGGTGCTTTTTACTTGTATTTCCTGTTTTACCCTTACTTTAGCATGTATAACCGAAGAAAAAAGAAGACTTGTTTTTGTTCGTGTTCGTTACATGCCGCTATTGCGCCCCTTGTAACGAACAAATATGCTGGTTCCATTTGATCAGTATATGAACACAAGAAGACTGCCATATGCTACTTCATGAAATGAAGCGAAATGGATTTTGAGATCTATTTTTGATCTAGTCCATTATATCTCAAAGCCAAATGAACAAATGGATCTTTGGCTCAATTAGGGACAACTGGTGGATTCTTAGCCATTATTCTTTTATTGCATTTGTTCGTAAGTGGTAACCCAGAGTTAAAGGATTATGAACCTGATTCTTAAGATTTTTCCTTCTTTTCTTAGAATATGGAGGCTAATAAGGTGTAATTTGTAGATGTGTTACTCATTTATGTACAACTATAATTTGTTTTTGCTTATTTAGCACCCTCACACCTTTTTACATAAAGGTTTGACTGTTGAGGAAAAATGAATCTTAGTTGTGTTGTATTGCTTTAATGCTGGTTGTTAAAAACAAAGTGCCCAACAATCATAAAAACACATGGCGTGTATCTTTGAATGAATTACTGGCTATGTATGTGTGTATGTCATGGCTGTGTCGTTAATCATGTTTTTGCAACTATATCCTCCAATCCTTGTTTTGCTGTTGTGAATTCGTCTCTAATACTTTTCCTTTATGCTTGCAGGAAAAGACTAGTTGGATCAAACTGGTGAGTTCGATTTGACACTATGCACTTGAGAACGAAAGGAGACAGTCAAATCTCTATTTTTGTAATGTGTAACACGAGACTTTGAGTAATTCATGTCTTGTCTGGTTCAGTGATTTTATTGTCAAGTTTTTTTTTACTACTAGCTGTTGAATGAAAGGTGTATCATTTTGACGTGATTACTGATTACGCAGTATCACTTTGTGCCTAGTTTGCGATGAGTCTAGACTCTAGATGTATCGTTTTATGATCTACTCCGTGGGCTAGGACTAATATTTTTTGTAAGAGATCATGCTATGTTTATAACCTATTGATTTCTATTGTGTGTTTATTGTCGATACTCATACCTTTATTTCTTGTTCAGCCATGGGTAGAAAGGATGAAATCTGCTGACGACAAAGGGGGCCTTGTGTTGCTGCTCAATCTACCTCCTTCTTATACATCTGGAGAGGTGGAGGTAGGTTTAATACACTTGAAATGCTTTCTTTTTACTTCTTATTATCCACAGCCTTTTGCCTTATATGTGAAATAGTAGCTGACACTGCTGTGCTGGTTATATCTTGCATTAAACCACAATGCCTGTAAAGATATTTCCCCCCTCCCAAGTCACAAAAGCGGGGACTGTTGTTGCTGGAATTGGATGAAACATTATCATCTTTTTTATGCATTATGATCATTGTAGGCTACTAATGGTAATTGCATGGTACCTGGTGATTTCAGGATATTATTTGGCATGCAGTTAGGGAGAACTGTACAACTAAGATGATTCCCCATACTGCAACTACTAACCCGAACTCTGGTACGTAGAGGCACATTTTTTTTGGTTCTTGTGATCGACGCCCAAGTAGTTTCATTAGTTTTTGCAATCCGTATGTCCTGTTTTTACCTTAGTAGAATGTGAAGATTTATCCTGGCCATCCAGCCGTTTTTTTATCTCTCTTGTGTGAGTGTGTGTTCTTTTTGTTACCCACTTTTCACTCAATAAGCTTGGTGATAATATCTTACAATCGTGACAGGTCAAGCCTTTGCTATATTTAAAACAAGGGAAGCTGCGGACAATGTTGTGAAAAGACTAAATGATGGATGCCTGATGTTGGAAAATAGTAGGTAAGAATATGATCTAATTAATTCAATTGAATGCTAGAAAAATCAGTGTCTCCTAAAAGAGTTTTTAAATAACTTTAGTGCCAACTTCCAAGTATTACTTAATATTTGAAAACCCACTTCACTTTTAGAGTATATCTATAAGAACCAATTTTTGTGGGTTAACTGATGTAGAATTTTAATGAAGCATGTTTCATGCATTTATTTTCTGATGATGGTTGGAATTGTTTTGGGGAAATCTAGATATTATTTTGCCATGCATCGATTTCACATTTCAAGAATTGAACATTTCTTACCCTTCTGCTTCAGTTTAGCATTTTATGTCAAACATGTAAATTGTATGGTCATTGAGTGTTTACACTTGCATTGTTATCTCTGCAGGCCTCTAGTTGCATTCATACCGTCACTCCCTAAGTCTGTTAAGCAGACAACATTTTTTGGTCATTTGGGCATCGGCAAAGCTAGAATTCAAATACAGAGGGAATTGGTATATCCTCTCCCCTATCTCTATCTTACAAATGTAGAAGTGTCTTGCTTGGATAATTTGTACTCCATATGATTGTTTTCAGGCTCTCTAACTCAATAAGCTTCATTCATATACATTAGTTCATCTATACTCCCTCTGCCTCTCATTCTCTGAAATGTTTATTTTGTTTCTTTCTTTTTATTCGTTTTGATTTCCAGAAAGATGCAGTCTCAACTTCTCATTACTCCCAGAGTAACACAATTGAGTTTGAGATGGCTATGTTTTGGTGTGCGCAACAATTACAATTCGAGCAATGCTGGAAGAAGCTACATGAGGTGAAATAAACTTGATATTGCCTTCTGCGTTTTCAAATGTTTGTACTTGTTACTTGAATGTCAGGATAATTGCTGATCTGAGTATTATTTTAATGTAACTAGCAACAATCGAAGGATGTGAAGAAACTAACGGCTGCTTTGAAGTTCAAGTAAATATCAGGTTCTATGTAGGTGTAATGAGGTAATAACAATCTCATTGTTGCATTTTTCTCAAATGGTCCTTGGTTCTAAACATCAGGATGATTTTCCATTTTCTTCGATGGTTTATTAAAATAGATCATCTTTTGTAGACCCATCCAACTTGTGCATACACATCAGCACAGAATTCTTAGCTCTCTTCCATGTACATACGACACTTGTAGATAATTTTGTATTTTGCTGTTTGCAGTCGCAGGTTCGTAAGAGAGCAGACAATTTTGGATGCGTACAACCATGTTCATCGTCCACTATCCTGTACATGATCTGCGGGCAAGTGGACTTTAGCTGTCTAGGAATTTTTGCAGCGCAGGAGTTTTACTTGTTCAAAACTCCTGCCGTTTCTCACCTAGTTGAAAAAGAACGGAATTTTGTGGTTTTGTCTGTCCCTTATCATGTAATGTTGTAATTGTATTATCACTTTTATGTCATTTTGTGATTTTGTTTGTCCCGAAAGCAAAATAAAATAAAATGGAGAGTTTGGGTTTGGGGGCATCGGCGTAGGCTTGGGCTACAAGGCCCCTTCCAAAAGTTGTTTTCGAAATGACTTCTTAATACGTGGATGCCCTCAAACTATCACTATATTTGCCAGTTTTGCTGCAAATAAAAGGTGATAAAATAGTTCGTCTGCTTTTTGTCAATTAAGGTTTCTGAATTTGTGCTTTTGTTTCCCTTAAATTTTGCCAGTTCAGCTCCATAATCATCCAATAGTGTCCTATAATCATAGATATAATTCAGGGAACTGTAATTCACTCGCCGTTTTAAAGCTTACAGTAAGACTTTTCTTTTTCCTTATTGTACCGGGTATGAGCACCGAGCACTCCAAGATGCTTATACGGCTAAAATTTCTTATTTCGGGATAAAAACACTTAACTGAGATAAATTCTATATCGCATTTTTAGAGGGATGACAAAAATTGGAAATCACTAAGCTATAAGCCAAATAAACATTCTTAGAGCTAGATAGTTTTACTTGTTAATATTTACATCTAATTAAGCACTTCATGTGTATACGAAAACAGTACAACCTTGTATGATAATTTTGCACAACATATATAAGCCTTGTGCGATATTTTAATAATTAAATATTTCGGTTTTATGCATCGAAGGCGAAGAAGGAAAGAGGAAACATTTTGATCAACACATCAAGGGGTGGTAAACTAGGTTCGATTTTGTATAAATGGTTCTTGCGTGAATGATAGGGTTGCCTTTCATGAATCTATCATAAAGTCATAAATAATATGTACTTACATTCCAAATAAAATGTAACGAATAATTAAAATAATATTAACATCGTCGTTTCCAAAAGTTATCACGCCAATTAAACTAGAAAAAGTTCTTATCCATGTTTCTTCTTCTAGAGAATATGCTTTGTGGACTGGAGCATATAATACAATATTCACATTAGGAGTTTTAACGAAATAACATTTAAAGTTCCCACTGTGAAAAGAAAAAGAAAAAGAAAATGATATATTTTTAAAATGGCATCGAGTCTTGTGCGGGTGAACATTCCAAATGGGCCCAAAGCCCCGACCATGGCAACATGCTTGAGTTATGAGTTATATGTATTTCTTTATTGGAACTATATTTGCATGCTTAATTCAAGTTGTGTTAATCATTGGGAGTGATCCCTTACACTACGTGCTACACTCGATAATCTTACAACTTGACATAACCCTTGCCGCATGCCGTGAAATATGTTTGAGTTATGAGTCGCACACGGCGCACCATGTGGTAATGTGTGCTTTATGTAATGACTCAGATATGAGTGATCAAAATTATATATATTAGTTCTCATGTGTAGTGTGGAGGTCGTTGTATTCTCTTAAAATTTCTTACCAAAGTCTCAACTCAACGAGTTAGGTCGGTGATATTTAATTTTACTTTTAAATATCTTAGCGATCGCAGTCTCTTTAAATTTCTTGCCATGTTGCAACCCAAAGGAACTAGACGGGGGTGTTCTAGTTTTAATCATATTAGCTATTAAAATTTATGTGTTATTCGGTGGAGGAAGGTGAAATCGATGTGTGAATTTGATGTAACAGTATTGGAGTATCATTTTTCACTTTTGAGTGGTGATGAATTTGTAGAATTTGGAGTCGCATTGTAAACTTCCCGTTTGTGTGGGAACATTCATTGTGCTCCTTGTAAAACTCTTTTGTCACTAATAATTTTTTTGATAGATTCTAACAAATAAAAAAATAATAAAAACTTATACCGACAAACCTATTAATTTTTTATCAGTTCACTGTACTTGCATTAAGGTAGTCATAAACTGAGAGATGACATATAATAACATAGAAAATGTCACATATTATTTTATATGTCCAGCATATTATCCAAATAATAACATTTATGAATTACAAGCAAAATGGCCACAACATTTCAAATGATACAAATAGGAGCATGAGACCACTTGGATCTTTACTCCACAGGTGGCTGCGCATTGACCGAGCCACCCCAATCAAGCTACAAATCAAATGGCACTATGGTTGCACCCGCACCGCGACTACTAGACACACGAGTCACATGCCGAACCAAATGGTCATACGAATACCCTGGTCATACTAGGCAGGCCCAAGTGACTGGACCTCACGAGCATCGTGTGTTGGCGTCGAAAAGAATCCCCATTTTGCAATTTACCCGCCCTGAAAGGAAATGACGAAGTATTTATAAATCGGAAAGTTGCTCACTCACCAGTCATCTCATCACTAACAAGCCCTAGCCCTAGCCCCTAGCTAATTTCCTCTCCGGCGATCCGTGTAATCATCTCTCTCTGCGGCAAATCTCTCTCATCGTCTTCTACCTTCTTATTTCCAGGTATTCAGTTTTTACCCCCTCTCTGTTTTCCCCTCTTAGTTGTTTAGAATCGCAGAATCAATTTCAGTTGGTACCTTTTCGATTCACATTCTCCAATTGTCCGTAAAATTGATGATGAATATTCATCAATTCTGTAATTCTGTAAGAGTGATTTGAATTTGCGCGAATTGAGATGTCTAGTCTACCTTGTTTACAGTTTTGGTGCAATTTTTGTTCGGTGTTAATTTAATCCGGTACCAGTTGCGATATATACCTTGATTGATTACAGTTTTGGTGCAAATTTGTTGATGTTAATTAATCCCGTAGCATTCAATTTGACCTATACATGTGTTTTATGTTGTTCAATTTACAGGTCTAGATGTCTGTTACGAATGGGAAGGATTCTCCTGGAGCTGAGGAGCCTGAGGAGGAGCTTGAGTTTAGGTGGGGTAAAAAAAAGTGCAAGGGAGGGAAGAACAAAGATGTCCAATTCTACGAGTCGTTTAGGTATGATGGGGAGGACTACTCACTCAATGACTATGTATTCTTGCACGTTGGCAAGGAAGAGCCATACATCGGAAAGATCATTAAGATTTGGGAAAATGCGGATAAGAACAAGAGCAAAAGGGTGAAGGTTCATTGGTTGTTCTTTCCGTTTGAGGTTAAACATTGCTTAGACGGTGTGGAATGGATGGAGAACGAGCTGTTCTTTGCGTCTGGCGTTGGCGATGGTCTTGCGAATATAAACCCTCTGGTAATTAGAAAAATTAGCTTTCAAGATTTTACATTATTTGTCGAATGCACAAACTGCTCTAAGTAAGTGTCTTTTAATAGTTATCCATTTTTATAAGGAATATTCAGTACCTTATTCTCGAGTTACTATAGTTATATTAAAACATTTGGTGAATTTACTAGAAACAGAAAAAGTCTTGAATAGAAGGATTTTGTTTCAAGCCTACAAGGCTGCACAATTTCTATATAGCGGGTTTGAGCTGTCGCTTTAGCATCTTTTTGGAATTCTTGTATTTTGCCATTGTTTAACCCAGCAAAATAAGGGAATAAGCAAATCGTGTTACTCTTCTTTCCTGATACACTCACAGGGGTGCTAGTTCTACACACATCGATATCTCTTGGGTACCCCACCGTGTTTCCAATAGGGGGAGTAGTCCGGGCAGAGAACAGATGTGAGGTAGGCTTTCCTGCCCCAGTGACTTGTATGTGCCTCCTTCCGAAGCCTTAAAGCTGCTTCTTGTCACAACATACTTGATCTGATTGATGTCATATAGAAGTGAACATTAATGGATCTTTACTTAGTACTCTTCTGGGACTTGGGGAACGGGGACTAGTTAGAAAACGATATTGAAGTTGCAGTTACTAGGACCTTATTCTCTTCAAGCATCGGGTCTTGATCATGTAGTTGATGGTGCAGGCAACTTGATAGTGTTGTGTACAATATTTCTTTTTTCACACTCCACATAGAAATCTCTCTCTCATTATATGCTTCTTCACATTTGGTTGCTTCTTAGATGATTGTTGCATTTCACTAAATAATTCATGTTTCTTTATAAGATATTTTAAATTTGTACATGCTCTTTTTCCTTGCGCTGTGATTTGAAACTTAATCAGCCCCTTTGCAACTGTGCATGCATATATGTTTTCAGGAAGCTATTGCCGGAAAATGCCGTATTCTCTGCATATCGAAGGATAGCAGAAATCCACAACCCTCTACAGAAGAACTTCAGATGGCTGACTTTGTCTTTTACCGAACATTTGATGTCGGAAGTCATACGATTTCAGATCAGTTCGGTGAGGCAGTTGGAGGGCTTGAAGGTATGTCGCTATGTCGAGCCAATAACATTTATAATCCCATGTGCTTTCTTCATCTTATAGTCAAATTTAGTTCCTCTGTCCGGGAAAGCGAAAATTAAGTTATATTTAGCTTTATGGTTCATGAAACCATTGATGGGCTGTTTGCACCTGATTTTGGAACCTATGAAAGTTCTTGCTTCTTTTTCTGCAAAGCAGGGTTCTAAGTTGCCTTCAATGCAATAATTTAGTTACCAGTTTCTTTGTGGAACTTTCCCAATGCATTGTGGCTGTGTGAAAAGAGATTACTCACCCTACATATCTCCCATTGTTGCTGTGTGGAAGGATGTATAACTCATAACTTTGTTTTTGTTATTGTGGTTACAGTTAAGTTTGTATTTAACAGAAAAGAGGATCTTGATAGACTTCATTCCATCAGCAAATCTGAAGAGAATGCTGTCAGAAAACAACCGAACCCCCAAGCCTCAACTGTGAAGCTGGATGGTCTTCATAATGTGCTGGAAAGAGAAAGCTCAGTCATGGAGAAGACCTGTAGTCCGTGTGCTGACTATGCTGGAGGCACGGTTTGTGCTGCAATAGTTGAGATTCCGGACTTCGAATTACATAAAGATAAAGTGCAGGATGAAGTGAAGTGCACGAATAAATCCAGCACTTTAGATGAAACACCGTCAGATCGAGTTCTTATTGACGGTAAAGCATCCTCAAGGGTTAAAACGACCAACAATAGTGCAATTTCTGAAAAAGATTCATCAAAGCTGATTTCAGGGGTAAAGGTAGGACATAAATCTGATTTTAGGGGACCGGAAAGAGGAGCAAAATCGGATAAACATTCAAGTGGTTCAATTAGATTTGAAGCAAAGAAGAGTGCTGATTTGTCCAAAGACAAGCGGAAGTTTGGAGGTGATGTTGCTCAAGAGATCATGGACAGGTCAACTAAAGGTATGTGTGATGAAGGTCCTAGCAAGAAACCAAAATTTGATGATGACAATAACACATCGAAGCCGTTGGATGAGAGTCCCCATGAAAGTCATGAGGATTCTAATAGGAAACCAAAGCTTGATTCTAATAGCAAGTTGCAACCGATACCCGAAAGAGGTGATGGGGCATCTTCTAGAAAAAAGGTTGATGAAAGTAGAAAGGTTAAGAAAATATTTGGTGCAAGTGATGCAAAAAGTACACCAAAGGGTGTGTTCTCTAATAATGCCAATCATGATGTCAATGAGACACCACCATGTCAAGATTCGTGTCAAATAAATGGTCATATGAAGAAGGGAAAAATAGAGAAACCAAGAGTTGAAGAAAATGATGAAATTGGCATGGCAAATAAGTTGAAAAGGCAAATATGTGCCAATGAAACAATCATTACACCAACTATTTCGACCTCAAAGGATGCTAATCATGAGGCTAGGGAGAAAAAAGATTCATGCAAGGAAGAAGGGCTTGCCACGAAAAACAAAATTGAGGGTTTCAATGGAAAATCAAAAGTTGGTGATGATGATCACGATAAGAATGCAATGAAGGTGAAGAGAATTGGTGGAGGTGAAATGAGAAGTTCACTAGAACTTTTGACCTCAAATGCCAACAAAGGGAAGTTGAGACTTGATAATGGTCCTTCAAATGATCGTCCCAACGAGAAGAAGGGCAAGCTCTCAAATGATGACATGCCTAAAACATCCCTTACTACATCGAAAGGCAATAATGGCAAGAAAGTTGAAGGTCAAAAGTTTGAAGTTCTCCGAAGACCACATGTAAGTCGAGCCTATACTATACTCTCCTAAATTTTTGGCTTAAGTCATATAATTGTGATGAAATGTTTGCCCGTAACATGCATCTCCTAGCGTAATCAATATGAATAGTTGGGTAAAGAACGAAGTGCGAAAAATCTTTATATTAGCTTTGATTGACGGGTTTATCCGAAGTGTGTGAATTGTATCCTCCCGGTACTTTTCATCCGGGTGATGATAATACTAGGTCATAAATTACTAATGCCAGAGCAAATTACCTTTTAATACACCTTATTGTGGCTACAATTGGTAATTTGTACTATGGCATTATCATTCACCTTTTTATCTAGATGAGGAACATTTTTTTTGTTAAGGATAGAGTTGCACTTTCTTGGTGACTTTCATTTATGACCAAAGAGCCATTGAAAGGTGTTTTTCCCCTTGACTTCCATTTCTCTTTGTGTTTTTTGTCCTTTCCATTTATGTCCAAGAACCATTGAAAGATGTTTTTGCCCTCGAGTTCCATTGCTTTCCCTTTAACCTTTATTGCTTGTTTTTTGTTTTATTCCTTTTTTTATTTGCTCTAGTGAGAAAGAGTGGTTTACTTAATTGTTTGATTATTTTTCCTAAACGGATACTATTGGACTTACAAGGCTACATCCAAACCAATTATGCATCTTTGCCATCTTACTTTATGGACCCTATGTAGGGCTAAGTTCCCTTAGATAGCGATGTTGGTCCTTTGGCATTAATGTTGTGGAACTTGTGCGTGTGTTTGTTTGATTGCTTATGTAGGGACCCTCATAATTTCCCCTATATAGCGATGTGTTGGTCCTTTGGTATTAGAGTTGTGGACTTCTATTTTAACCTTAAGTGTTTGTTTGATTGCCTAGTGGCTTATTTCAATTTCAGCCATTGTGTTTTTGTATACCATGGTCGTCATCATCAGTCTCTTATCCTTTTGATTAATTTTAGCATTTAAAATGACTTCACATTGATAATTATTGTTCAAGAATGTGCTACACACCAATGGCCCATGACATGTCTAGTAATGTTGCACCTAGTATATTTGAGTACAAATTCGAAAACATGTTGATTTTGGCATCCTCATCTGTAGGTCTAGTTTTCACCGACTCTTTTATTCCGTTGACATTCCCATCATTAAAAAAAATGGCCACATGTATTTTCGGTGGGTTAGGTTATCTTATCTACAATGGATAGATGTTGAATATAAATATTTGTTCCTTTTAAGTCTCTTTATGTCTAGCCCTTGATCCAAGGCTTACCGTTGTGGGAAATGAGTTCCGAGTCATGAGCGACACACTTATTATATGTATGATATTGCCCTCTTTTTGATGGAGTCAACGGTTTTGATCTAAGAATAACCCAAAAGCCTTAGTGCACTCTATCCTCACTCGTGCCTACACTTGGAGTGTTTCAAGTGGGTCGCTCATTCTAAGATTGCTCCAGAGCAATCACTTTTAACTTTGTAATTCTTATGAGGATTTTATGAAAGGAGAATGCACCTTGTTGGTCTGTTGGTTAGCACATCACCCGAAGAACATTCTAGGAGTAACCACACAACCATAATGGACTAATGGTCGTGTGTTCATTGATTTGTGGTTGGGTTGCTACAAATAACCTTGCTAGAACTTGTTTCGAGTAAGATCTCAAGATCATATATGAAGACGACGACAATAACAAACATAAAAAGAAGAAAGAAAGAAAGAAAGAAGAAAATGAAAAGAACAACCTTGGTTTAGCGGTGAGCATCTAGTTTGATCCATAAGTCACACACTTCTTGATATGATGATGTTTCCTTTAGTCCTGTGCCCTCATAATGTGGTGTGGATTGCCCAACTGTCCTCATAGTCATACCATTTGAGAGCATGTCCACAACTACATAGCTTTCTGCATAAATCTTTCTTTTTGGTCTTCCTCAAGCTCGTCAAAGGGATTAAATACTTCAAATCTACTTGGCCAACTAGTGGTATGTAGTGTGAATTGCACATGGGCAATTTAGAGTTGTCAATAACGGTATGGAGTGGCATGGTGGCGTCGCTATGGTAGGGCACTTTGTACCCATAAACGTGGGCTAGGGG
>JAQRGC012298963.1:0-10739 GCA_028659135.1 Plantago lanceolata | reverse complement strand
GAGTTGAGTTGAGAAGATAAAATGTTGACATAAGTATGAGGTGGCCCTTAGATATGAATAACAACACATATCTGACTTGCACGTAATCTTCTCAACTATCACATACAGTCATACATACTCGCCATTTTCTATTCCTGTCCTAATAGACAAATACTCAGATCACATCACATGATCACATATTCACATCCCTTGAGATACAAAAAAAAAGTGATTCGAAACGCTTGAAAACGAATTTTCTTCTGTAGAAACAAGACTAGATACCCAACGAATTGGCCGAAAGACATGCATCATATTTCATATAGAAGATTGAGTTCCAAGAGCTATTCGGCCTTTCTCATGTCCTGGCAAAGGACTTGAGGCGTGTGTTCATGAACCCGTAAGGCCTATGCATAAACTGTCGAAAGATAAATTGCCACCAAGATAGCCAGCTTCAGTCTTAACTTGAATTTAGTGATTTCATATCATTTCCAGGCTTGAATGTACATAACAGCTAGCTACTGATTTTATAAGAAACTGCAAAAACTGAATGTGTGGGAGTAAGAATAGCAGTATAATCTTTAATACTGTAATTAGCTGAACACTATTATTTGCACTCGATCGGTCGCTGGGGGTGAAAAAAAAACCCAAACTAAAGTGAAACTTATTCAGGGATATTAAACAATACTGAGCATAAAGGGAAATGAAATTCGAGACTGATAGTAATAATTTGGAATATACACTAAAACCCAACTCAGAGCATGGAAATTTGATCAAACCTGGTGATGAGGATGAGAGTGCTTCATTTTATGACAATGCCGATAAGCACCCTCTTCCACCTCTGAATTGTTTGTGCCAGGAGTTAATTTGATTTATATAGGTAGATCCTATTGTGACATAATATCATCATCCACTTTTCACATAGCTTCGGCGCGCACATAATATATAAACTGCCTAGGCTTTAGCAAGTCCGAAACCTGAGTACAAATCATATCCATAACCAGGAGTTGCATAAGATTAAAGAAAAAAAAAAAGGTTCTAGTAACAGCTATTAAGCAAAAACTGTTCAAATAAATCTAGTAGCAGTGCAGCACAGACCAGGTAACAAGTCATTCAAGCATTTTTTTTCTTTTTTTCTGTATTGGAGTGTACTACAGTGGAAAGGAGGGACCAAGGGTTTTTTTCTACTAACTTCCCCTCACAACATTGTTACAATTTTAATAGATCATATGAAGCGGAATAAATTGGAACATTATTTAAGGTAACATCTAAACAGTAAAAATAAAATAAAATGGCTCAACCGCCCAAGTCCTTAGTATACATATAGAACTTCAGGTTATCTAGACCATTATATTCCCAGGATACATGAGGATGTGTGGGCATTGCATATTTGAGCATAAACATGTCCACGCATCACTCTTTATCTTCTGGGCCAACGATCAAGTTCATCATTTGCTATAAGATTACACAAATGAATGCGTTCCACAGTCTCATACATGTAATATCAGGAAACCAAGCCAAACACAGATTAATAAAAATAAAATAAATAAGATTACCCAATGCAACACAACTTCCTACCAAGCGCGCAAAATTTAAAGGTTCTGTTCCTCCTATTCTCAGATTTCATTTACGCCTACGAGTTTCCACACCAAATATGTTCACATACTCAATGCACAAAACTCAAATCACAAACACATGCCTCACATAACTGATATCCGCAATTCCCAGAGAATCTATACTGGACAGGAAGAAAATTGCTTTTGTTTTAACTGAGAGAACAATAATATAGCAAAAAGAATCACGAAATGAAGAAAAGCTCATTGAACGTTAAACAGGAAAAGACTTCGGCAATAATCTCTTCAAGACTAGCAGTCACATAGAACATTATTCAGTCAAACATCTTTAAAGAGAATATAGCAAGAATAGAATAGGGGAGTTCTATAGCAAAGTCTTATACCCAAAACATTCAAACTAATGTAAGTCGCAAAAGAAATGCTAAACGTAACTGATACTGTGGTTCACAACTTTGCAGAGCCTGATCTTCTAGATGCTTGCAGTGCTCATATCAACATACTTCAATGCTTTACAAGTTGGACCCTCAACTTGTTCCAGTGGAGAAAAACACATTCCGGGGTTGTATCAGTGAGTAAACACAGTGTCATTCCGCCTTGGAGGTCTGTCAGGAACTGACCCAGGCTTGAATTTTGAGGCCTCATGTCTTGCAAGCTCAGAGGGCACAGGACTGTTGCTCTGGATTAACATTTGTTTGAGGTCATAGAAGACATCTGTATCATGCATAGTCAAGAAAGTTGTAGCTATACCAGTCTTCCCAGCACGACCTGTTCTTCCAATACGATGAGTGTAAGCCTCAATGTTACCAGGCATATCATGGTTTATGACATGGGCAACATCAGGTATATCAATACCACGTCCTGCTACATCAGTCGCAACCAACACATTGTATCTCTTGGTCCTAAAACCCTCGAGGCTTATCTCTCTCTGTTCTTGAGATTTCCCACCATGTAGTGTAGTCACCCTATAACCCTCTTTATCCAATGTTTTAGCAACATAATCAGCAACTTTCTTTGTGTTAACAAACACTATAGCTGTCTTATCTCCAAGGTCATCCAACAATCGTTTCAATCTATTCATCTTATCATTCTCCTTGGTCATTACAACTGTTTGAGTAATAAGATCAGTAGCCTTTCCTGCAGTGCCAATATTGACAATAACTGGATTCCTCAAGTACTTCCTTGCCAGACGCTCAACAGTAGGCGGCATGGTAGCACTGAACATATAAGTAGTTCTGTAAATCCGTTTTTCATCAAGCTCTTCATCCTCATTCTCTGGCTTCAAATTACTCGAAGGCATTGCATCCAATACACCAACAACTTGTGGTTCAAAACCCATGTCAATCATACGGTCAGCCTCATCAAGCACAACATAGTTGCACTGGTTAAGAACTGCATAGCGCCTCTCCAAGCAATCAATAAGACGACCAGGGGTAGCAATCACAACCTCACATCCTTGCCTAATCCTAAACCCTTGCTCCTCTATGGACTGTCCACCAACAATAGAAACAACCCTTATGCCTAGCCAATCTGCAAATTTAGTAGTCTCCTCCTCAATTTGCTGAGCAAGCTCTCTAGTAGGTGCCATGACAACAGCATAAGGCCCCTCGGCTTCGTTCTCCTCATTCATAGGAGGAAGCCTAGAAATATAAGTAAGCATAGGCAGAACAAACGCAGCAGTCTTACCAGAACCAGTCTCTGCAATACCAATCACATCTCGCTGCTGCAAGCCAAGAGGAATCGCAGCCATCTGAATAGGCGAAGGTGTCTTATACCCAGCCTTCTCAACAGCCTTGAGCAACTCATTGGTCAATTTGCTCTCAGCCCAGCTTCTCATAGGCCTCGGAATCCTGGAACCCTTATAAGAAATATTAAAATCTTCCCTAAAGATTCTCCAATCTCTTTCAGTCATCTCCTCCAGCTTCTTATCTGACCAATGCCGATCCACCCGCATATCAAATGTATCGTACATATCCGCAGCCTTTTCCTTCCTCTTCTGCGCAGCTGCTTCCTCACGAGTCTCCACTCCACCATCCTTCTTCCTCACCTCATCCATCAACTCCTTCTCAGTCTTCGCGGCAAGCTTCTTCTGTTCCCTCCTATCCATTCCAGCTCGAAAACCACGGCCAAACAGTAAACGAGCCTCGTGAGGGTTCTGGTAAAGCACATTCATGTCCCTAGAGGTATCTTCAGTATTCTCCCAATCAAACGAAAACCTAAACTTCTCACTAGGCTTAATCACCCTCTTTTTCGGCTTCTTCGACCCTAGATACTGCTCCTTAATAGCAGCTAGCTCAATATCACGCTCTCTCTCCGCCAATTTCTCCGACCTAGCCCGCTCACGAGCCTTGTGCTCCTCCTCGCGCTCTCTTTCTCGATTCCGCCGCTCCGAATCATTACGTTCCCTTTCTCGTTCCCTCTCCCTGTCGCGGGCCCTGCGATCGGAATCCCGGTCACGATTATCGCGGTCTCGTTCACGGCCGCCTCTGTCTGAGTGAGACGAGGGTTTGGAGTCCTCGCCGTTGGTCTCCTCCTGAAGCTCGGCACGGCGTTTCTGTTCGGCGGCGAACTGTTCCTGGCGGCGTTGGATGGCTAGCTGTTCGCGCTCAGCCTTGGTGAGGAAGACGGGCTTCTTTGCACCCTCTAGCTTTTCTACAATATCGCCATCGCTGCTCCTCTTCATTTCTCTCAACCTGTTGAGCTTGATTTGCGATTGAAGTGAGTTTGATGGGGTTTGGATTGGTGTTGATGTGAATTCAATTTGGGGCTAGGGTTTGTAATTGGTACTCGTTTTGGGAGTCTCTGGAGTTCAGTACGACACCGTCACCTAGAAGGCTCTAGAATATTTAATTAAACGCATAATTGCAGATATGGTGCTGTACTCTTTTAAAATTGGAATGTGGTTGCTAAACAATTTATTCTGGGCCTGGGTGCATTAGTACAACAATTATGGCCGTAATATGTAAGTGCAACAACAGTACTATAGAAACCATTACTAGTATAAATATGAAGTTCGAATTTTAAAATAAAAGTCGCATAATGCATGCATTAGAAGAACAAATGTTTTGTCGGGATTCGTAAGTGCAACAACTGTACTATAGAAACCCTTCGTACGAATATGATGTTTAAATTTCAAAACAAAAGTCGTTATGTTAGTACAACTGTACTATAGTAATTCATAAGTTCATCAATTGTACTATTCAAACAATTGGGAATCAGAATTCATTTTTATTTCTATTTGAGAAAAACTGAATATACCAGGTCGGTTTGAAAATTTGTGTATCCCGAAATCAACACCAAACACACAAGATAAACAATAATACTACCCAATGTGGAATGTCCAACATGCATAACCTGTTTTATTTTTGAAGTGTAATTTCTAATTTGTTATGAATGTAATCATAAAATATGGCAAAAGGCAATGTCGATTTGCTATTCACCAATAATCCATTCCATCCACAACATACAATTCACAAACACAAATAAATCCAATTTGTTCTCCTAGCTTAACAAAAGAAATGTAGCCAAAAAAATAGAAGACCTCAAATGTACAACACGAAGATCTCAAATGTACAACACTGTCCAATAGCTATCCAACGTTATGAGAATTGTACAGGTATGAGATGTCATCATGTTGTTAAGACATCGGGTATAGTTGGGGCATGAGCTCCAAGAACCTTTCCACCAAGATCAGGGAAGTTCTCATGTCCCGGCAAGGGAACCACATTGCCATCAGCCTCCACCAACATGGGATACTTGAGAAGATGACCACTGAGAGGCGTAAATTCATCATTGGTGTAGCACTTCCAATTATCTTCAGCAACTTTATTCACTCTCTTTACACATTCTAGTGTCTCTGGATTCTTGAAACATTCCTCAAGCATCCCAAGGTGTTCCGCCCAGAGGGACATTCTGTAACCATAGATCTGTATATACAAACATAAAATTGGTTTATAGGAGTCTGGAGACGAGTAAATTTAGTGTTTGCTGATTATAGTGAGACTGAGAATTATAGCCTTTACGCAACATCTAGAGGGATTTCCAATCAGGTTTACGAGAAAGTCAACTCCACTAGTCTACTGGGAAAATTACTCTGGAAGAAATCAAACCTGGCCGTGGGGTTGATCCTGCTTCTTTCCCCAAGTATGATGAGGCTGGTATGCACCCATGGCAATCTCTGTATCCTTCGTGCCAGCCATTGATCTCTGGTTTATATTGGCTGATCCAATTATGACATACTCATCATCCACTACCATTCCTTTGGCATGAACATAAATCATAAACCGCTGAAACTTCAGAGAGTCTGAAACCTGAGTGCAAGTCGTATTCATGATCAGATGTTATTATTAGACGAGAGAGGCTAAAACTCCACTGCAGCTACACCATCTTTACAAATAATCACAAAGCAAAGCAATCTAATGTACTGTGAAGCAGGAAGTTATTAGACCTGAAAACTTGGAAAATTTGAATTGTTTGCAAAGTAGAAAGAGATACAGCAAAAGCTTCCGATTTCAAAACAAGTGTGTGCCAGGATGATGTTTCCTAATTATGCACCCATCTACTTGTTATGAGATTAGACATTATTTTATGAAGTATGAAATCTCCATTGTATATTATTACTATGTTTCATGTACATCCGAGATACTAAAATTCCATTTTTTATTATTCGGAGTGTTGTCGATTTATCAATCAATGATTCGACATGAATGTGTATAGAAGTATAGAACATCCTAAAGGCAATAAATATAATTGTTGTTGTAGACAAAGTACCTTGTCAGTATCCCCAGAGGCCTGGGCAGGTGTGCCTTCAAGTGATTCACGGTTGCCAAGGCAGTAGAAATTCAAGTAGTCTTGTGGATGTGCATCGAGCTGCATTGATTTAATCTCCTTCGCGATAACTTGATACATCATCTGCACCGTTTGGCTCTACCAAAGGAAAGACAAAACGATCATAATATGTCAGTATCCATGTTACATGTTAATTCTTGCAAATAGCATAAAACAAAACGTCATCATGAATCCTTAATATATTGACAGTGCCAATGGACACACACACACACACACACACACTGCATTTGCTTCTCATAGAACGGAATAGAATGAGAAAACAAAATCACGGTAATTGAAATAGCAAGACATTATATGAACCAGTTGATAATCAAGCATATATATGGTGAAAAGTCCCACAAGCTGCACATACATATCTGTAAAATGGCCAGCGCCTTGACCAGATTAGCTAGGACTAGGAGTGAAGAGCACTTTTAACACTCAGCTCTAACTTTAGAAAATAATAACATTGCATTTCCCACTTGATATTAATAGTTTACTACCATGAATTGATGGCTCTATCACAAGTCACGACCACATCAAAAAAACTGAAAGCACTTTACCTGCCAAAAAAGAATTTCTTGCATAACATTTTCTGTCGGAACGCCCTCAGGCCACATTGGTATAACAACATATACAGAAAATCTCTCATTTGCTCTTATTTTACTAGCAATTTTCAATGCCAACTCCATCGGTATTAGATGATCAGCCCCTGTAATTTTGAGAAACATAAATTCAATCTCCAGGCATTTTGGAAGGAACAAAGCAACTGAATATTAAATAGTTAAAAAACAGGGATAACACATTGCACCAAGGTTCACCCTTGACTAGATTGGTAATAAAAAAGATACAAAATACAATTTAAAAAAAATAATTAAATCCCTTCTTCTAAGTAGCAGGAAAAGCTGTTAAATAACTTAGTAGGTGATACTGAGAAGATACAGCCAGCAATCTTGATATACCGTAAATTAAGTTTCCCCGGACCATTCAAATTCAGATTAACAAGATATCCAATTATATCTAAACTAGGGCAAGAATTTAGTCTGATAAAGAGTGAATGTTAGAAGACCAGAAATTCGATAATTCTTAATGACGGTATGGTGCTTCAGAGAAACTTAATGAATAGATGAACAAGAAACATCATCACCTGCATCCTTGTATGAAGGCCAGGCATATGATGAGCCCAGAAAGTATTGGTTTTCAATATAGATAAAATGCTGAGCAGATCTTATTGCCTGAATGTATGCTGTTTGAATACTCCTGTCTATCACCAGATTTTTGGAGCAGATGAGGTTCTGCAACAAAATACAACTCAAGAAATTTCAAAATAATACAAAAGTAGCCATCATGTTTTAGACAGCAATAGCCATCCAGACAATTTACCAGAAAATTCACTAATTTTGCAGGTGGTCCATAAATCAATTAGAGAGGGACAGAAGATAGAATGAAGATGGTTATTGTTTTGACCTGTGCCTGACATTCATCGAAATATTTGGGGAAGCCTTTGACTGAGCCTGAATCTATGGAGCGGAATATCTACAAAAGATAATAAAGGTTAAGTGTGCTTTCACAATCCCTTAGAAACCAAATAGAACTCCAATTCATGCACTTTTGACCTGAACATGCCAGTTTTCTTGGTGGTCTTCCCGACACACACACAGCTTAGGATCAACCTCTAGAGAAGGCCTATAAACTCCATCCTTTGAAAGAGCAAAGACAGGGCTCAATATCCATGATATGCGTTCAATTTTAATCATTGCATCATCATGCCAATGGGTCATCTTTTTCTTCAGAAAACTAAATTCTTTCCATCTGGTAGTTTTCCTCCAACGCTGAGCAAAGTTAATAAGGACGTCATATGCAGCAGGCCCATCAATTCGGCAGTGTAAGTCATGCCATGGCTGCCTTGGAGCCTTTGTTCCTGCCTGGAATATTTAATGAATGAGTGGAAGAACAGCGCATTTGACAGATAAAATGATGACAAATGAAACCTGTATGAGAAAAACTTTCATTTTCAACTTCAAATCGAACCACAGACAACATTTGGGACATAAACATAACTCCTGATATGAGATCTGTTTCAGCTTGTTTAAAAGAGTATCGGCAACCTTAAAGAAAGGGAGGAACTGCAAAATACAGTTCCTGTCATTTGAAGAATAATATTCACTTTTGTTCACCTAAAACACGGAAACATTCTTTCCAAGAGATCTGTATAGAATATAGTATTAGTTAAAGTCAGTGTCAGAATGCTTAAAGATGTATCTTGAGAACATACACAGCGTCCTTAATTTTTAAAAGACACTTGTTAACCAATAACATCTTATGTTCGGACCACCGCTCAAGGATACCAAGTAGTACAACATAAAATACTTACAGAAATGGTAGGTAAGAAGCCTAATTATACTGACCGGAAAAGTAGGCTGATGGAAGTCATCCTGAAAAACAGTGTCCAGATCATGAAACAGCCGATGTCCAGGTGTATCATAACGCCCATCACACAGATCAAGGCCACCCAAAAATGCAGTAATTTTCCGATTATTGCCATGAGCTTGTGTGTCAACTAGAACACATTTTTGATGGTGAGTGAAAAGATTTCCAACAACCTGAAACACAGATTAAAGAGTAAGGTATGCAGATTCAACTTAACATAAATGTAGTGGCCATGAGAGCAGAGGTTCATCAGATTAGTCGGATCAGGAAATCATCCAAGTGCTTTGGAAAAAATGAGTATGCCAGTTATGCTACTGATAATGAAACATGTATCCGTTTATCTCTACTCTAGTATTACAAAAACATCTGACGTCTAGATACTTCCTTCCACTGAGTATTCCCTCAGCATACTTGGTACTATATTAAAAAGCCTAGCGGGGATTTATAACTTAATTTATTTTCTAACGGCCCTAATAAAACAAACTACAGAAAATCCACTCTAGAAACAAAATTTCCACCCATCTTTATAAGAAAGCTTATAAACTTAGAAACATTAGATTTAAACAAACTAGATGGTCATACAATGGAACAATTCAACCATGACAAATTGAACTTAAACACATGAAAAAAAAATTAAAAAAATGACACCTCATACTATTAAAAAAGATGCAATTACAAGATATCTACCTGCTGTTTTAATAGGCTAAGTTTACTGCTAGCATAACGTGGTGACAATACGCATATAACAGAGGAGTGACGGAAAAACTTCTTGGTCTCTTCATCATGTGTGGCCATTACACCTGCCTGTACCACCAACATAAAACCATTTGTCAAAACATGACAACCTATACCATAATTATGAGTAAAACTACAAACAACAGAACAAAATGTAATGCAAAACATCACAGCAACCAACAAACAGTAGTCACAAAGCAATTAGCCATCACAATAAAGAAAACACACAAGCAACATCAAGAATAACAACATACATAAGACAAGTCCATATACCGTGCTAATGAAGAACTTGTCATGCGAAGTCTTATCATCCCAAACCAACAACAACACTCTCACTCCTTCCTGTGACTTATACTTCAACAGCTCCCCAAGAGTAAGATCCCCTCCTCGCGGCAATGGCCTAGTAGGCTCCCTAATCAACTTAATCTTATGAAAAACAGACCACCCTGTAATGTATATCAAATGGTGCGCCTCGGTTATCGCATAGCATATGTCCTCCCAACACCTCTCCGGCTGGCGGACCAAACCACCATCCAGCTCAATCTGAGGAAGTTTCTCACAGTCCCTAACATGTGCATCCTGATACAGAGTCACATTATTCCCCTTCCTCAACGGAAAATAAGTGCTACTAACACCCCTATGCGACGGATCACCGGCAATTCCATGCCTATACACCGGATTCTTATCACACGGAGTATACTTCATCTCAATCCGCAAAGCACAGTTCTCCTTAGGCGGCTTACCAGTACCGGAAGCAATAACTTCAAACCATCCCGAAATCACCTCACCAGTAGCAACCTTCTCCGCCGGAATCAACACCTTCCCCATCGTCTCCGCGCCGAACAAGTCATCGTCCTTAATCCGAAACTCCAAATTCACCACCGGATGAGCCAACGCAATGTTGAAATGCTCGTTCCACCTAGGGTTCTGCGAATTGGAAATAACACGCGTGCGCGCGAGAGTTACCTGAGGAGCGGAGACAGTGACGTAAGGATCACTGGTGATGATTTTCCGGTGATGCTCGACCTTGCGGCGGTTGTTCCTGCTCCCGCCGCCATCCTCGACGTCGGAGGTGGTGGTTGGACGGCAGTCGCAGGCGGAGAAGAGGCGGCGGAAGTGCTCGGTGACGAGGTCCATGTTAGGAAGGCAACGAGCTTCGTATATGTGGAGGTCTAAATCTCCATGCAGGTAGATTGGTTG
>JAQRGC012298888.1:0-14117 GCA_028659135.1 Plantago lanceolata | reverse complement strand
CACCTTTGTTACTATATTTTAGTTTGTGTTCTAAATGGAAAACACTGCCCCTGTGGAGGTAAGGCTTAAATCATGCATAGCTTTAGATTTTTCATGTTTCAAACCTGTGATGAAGAAGTTACGTAGATACATGTGGAAGTTAGGTGTATATTGTTCATACCCTTACTTTTTTCGGTTATGCAAATATTGTACATAGCCATACATTTACACCACACTCATGTTAATGAACACATTATGAGTCTGCCTTACATCATAATCAAAATCCGGTTCTCTCTATCCTCATTGGTTCTACTTATCCATGTGTCAAACTAATACATTAATTGTTACTTACCAGAATTATGTGCATATTTTCAAATGTATGTAGGGAGGGGTGGTCCTCCAAATGGTCGTTCACAACTTGGGGGAGGGGTAGGGGCGCCTTCTAGTGATCCTAGGAGAATGGGGATGTCGTCCTCTTCAAGTGAAACCCTTGTAGCACGTGGAAATGGTTCTACTAATAGTCATGAAGGCGGTTCTCGTCCACCATTAGTGACAGACAATGTTCATTTCTCTCCCAGGTGTTTAAACCAGTTCAGTTTTGGATCTCACGCGCAACAGATGCAGTAGATGTCTGCTTTTTTTTCCAGGGGGTTTCATGCAAATGATGTAGGGAGTTCCTAATCCCGGAGTAATGAGTCAAGTAAATTATCCGCCAGAAAATGCTAGCCAAGTATTTGGGATGAACACAGCTGCAGAAGTTCCCAATGAGCATGGAACTCGTCCAAATGACACACAAGAGGATGTATCAGCGAGGTAAGATAGATATCGAGGTGTATCTAATTCTCATTCGGTGGATGGGGATCAAGCAAGGTCAAATTCGTCTCGAAGGGTGACTGGTTCGGATCCGCCATCATTTTCAAAGTTGATACATGGTTCTAACACGAGGACTCAGCAATTGATTTATGATGCTTACACTGCTACTATCGAAAATGAAAGTGTACCTATGAAAAGGAAAGGTCCGTATTACCATAAGTTATCTCCACCAGTGCATGATCGTGAGAAGAGGTTGTGGATTGCTAAATCTGCTAATTTGTGGGAATTTAACTTGAAGGCTGCAAATGATGATATCGCCGCTGCCAATCACACATATTACAGAGGGGATGCGGTATGGGATGATGTGTATACAGGTACACGCAATATATTGAGGATAGAACACGGGGTAAGTTGGTGATCTTCAAAACTTTCTGTCTCTTCTCATTCTGAATATTTATAAGGTTGTACATTCATGCTACTCTTGTGTGGAAAATTAAAGATGAATGGTTGTAAGTTATGATACATACAGCTGTTCTAGGCTTATGCGAGTGCTCATAAGCTTGTTACCTTTGACTTGCAAGAGTGGTTGTGCATCGAATGTAAACCATACTCATACTACTACTGAAATTACTATAAAACCTATATCCTATAACTATGTTAACATACATTTCATTTTTTAGCTCAAGAGTTTGTAAACTGTGGGATTCTTTTTTATGCTTCAGTGTTGTGATACATTCAAGGAACTATGTAAGTAGCTACCATGGTCTATAGAGGTTCTATGATTCCTTTCTGACAGTCAGGATTGTTCTTTTTCTGCTAATTCCTTTCAGCCATCATCACATCATCATTATTCTTTTTGAAAACTGTTAATGTATGTTTAATCATTTCCATTGGAACACACTGAAGCTTTATCATTTTTTAATCCATGTTTCTGAACTGTATCATTTTTCGATATTTGATCATGTTCATTTCTCCTATGAGGTATAGGTGTAAGATTGAAGATGAAGCTGAGGTTGCACTTGTTTGGGATAAGTAAGTAGGAAAATGTTTCGGAATATGATGAGTGACGGTCACCAAATATACAAGTTGGGTAAAGCAAAAGGAGAGATTTGGAGATCAAAGTGGATGGGGCCACCTATGTTCAACATTGCAAGAAAGAGATGGGACAGCCCCGGATTTCAAGAGGAGTCGAGGAAGAAGTCCAAAAATAGAGGGGTAAAGTTCAATGACCAGTGGGAAGTTGTTGAATAGGCACCCTCTACTCTTAGTGGTGGTCAATTTAAAATTATTGAGGTTGCCTACCAAATGGTAAGTTTTATTTTGTCATTTGCTTGTGTCTAGTTAGCTAATTCTGTTCATTATAAATTTATACAACATCATATATGTGCTTGTAGGAATTACAGGGTAGTAGCAACTGCACCAGTTTTAAGAAAATGGTCGCGCTTCCTGAAGCAGTTGTGGGTTTGCCTAAAACATACACCGCAGCCTACCGACATACACACATTACTAATAGAAAAGAACTGGAGATGGCTAAGTCTGATGTTGGATCAGATGAATAGCCTCTCAATGTGCAGGAAAAGTGGGTACACAGTCAGTCACGTGATCTATATGTAAGTTTTAATTTACAAGTTTAATGACCAGTGTTTAGGTGAAATTGTCTGATGTATATTCTGATTTATATTGATCATTTAGGTGAAATTTACTGAACATCCTTCTCAACTTCTGAGACTTCTAATGGAGCAACTAGCACATTAAATACTGTCTTGTGGGTTGAATGTGTTGGTGGAGTTTCTCATGGTACAATGAGGGGAATATCGAAAAGGATTGCATTACATGAAGCTGGTCTAGTACAACGAGGGGGTCGTGCATTACCCCCTATGGTGTGTAGTGCTTCTGTTGGAGATGTGAAAATGACACTTAAGCTTGAGAAAAGGTATAACAAGTCGAAGAAGAAAATCAAGAAGAACTTAATGGAGTTGAAAGCTACTAAGAAAACTATTGCTCAAGTGCTAACTGTTCTGAAGTCTAGTACGGCTACTTTTCCGGCTCATCTGGTTGAGAATATAGAAATTTCGAAGATTGTAGATTTTGATGTTGGGGATTCCGGTGATGCAACAGATTCAAACAATAATGGTTCTACTGATGATGACTCTGACGAGGAAGTTGTGGCTTCTTGACTGATCTTATATGTGAGTGTTTATCTTTTTCGAAGTTTTTTAATTAATACCATTTTTTACTGGAAACTTCTCTTGTTTTCTTGGAAACTTCTTCTCTTCTTCTCCTCTTATCACTTCTCTGATGTTTATTTGATTGATCAAGTTTGATTAAAGATGAATGGCAAACTGATTACAGTTTGATAGATCAAGTTTCTTCATCCTTTTCCTTTAATTTTATCAATGGTATATGATAATTAATTGTAAGTTTCTGCTTCACTGAAAGCATTATATTCGGATGAATGGAGAAGAAGAGTGTGACTGAGTTATGAATATGCTTTTGGTGTTAAGAAGAGCGTGACTGTATAAGATTTATAGTTTTTTTTTCTGACTAGCAGGACAGATCTTGCTGTGATGGGCATTGTAAAAATTCATGGACGTGTGAAGTTTTCAGTATGTATTCTAGTGAAGTTCAACACTTTTTGTGAAGCTAATGATATGAGAGTAACATTTTCTTGTATATACAAGATAATCCGAAGGTGGTTTTGGTTTTTGCGAAGCTACTGGAGCTAATGATATTTTGCAATTTTT
Source organism: Plantago lanceolata (assembly GCA_028659135.1). NCBI lineage: Eukaryota > Viridiplantae > Streptophyta > Magnoliopsida > Lamiales > Plantaginaceae > Plantago > Plantago lanceolata. The sequence continues at coordinate 10,581 of JAQRGC012298888.1, read as the reverse complement.
GTATGGAAGCTAATCAGAATGTAGCAAATAGGTGTACTAACGTAGCTACTGGTATTACTTTTGGTAACGGTGTAATTAATTTATAGTATCGTACAAATGTATCATTTAGTTTATGACTATTGCCCTATAAGGTTAAAACAATCATTTTCTGGATGATTGAGAGGAAGCTATTATAAATGCATTTGTGACTTTATTATGCTAGTTGCATCTTTTACTTTACATAACATGGTGTTCCCATTCCAAAACTGAACAAGTGAATTTTAGGATAAACTTTGCATGTTCTAAAAAAAAAAAAACCATGGACACAAAGCTAACATATTTTACATATTTAACTTTATTTATCAAGTAACATACATTGTTTGTCATACTTGGAGTCATTCAGGATGAAAAGATAGCATGAAAATATTATTATCACATAAATTATAAATAACACAACTATAAGTACCTAAAAATCATTCTGCTTCGACTTGTCCAACTGTAGTGTCAGCGAGATCATGATTTAGGTTGTAACTTGTGAAATTCACATGTATCCCAGATGCAGAAGGTGCTTCATCTTGGAAGAATTCTTGATCAACATTTTCTTGATGTTGTTGTCCCTGCTCTTCTACTGAAGACAAATCAATCGAGTGACTAGCCCGTATTGGGCACACTGCCCACACTGCATTGTGAAATATAGTGTATGCACAAAAGGGCAGTAAAGTACTAAAAAATATTTGAAGTGTATAAAATAGATAATTGAATTATCTTCGAAGAAGCATACCTTGTCGATGACGACCGGGAAGCATTGCATATGGATATGTTGAATAGTACACCTGGCTTGCAAGATCTGCCAATATAAACGGCTCATTCGTAACCAGATTTTTGTTAGGGTGTAGATTAATCAACCCATATTTGTCAACGGTAACATATTGACTATCAAACTAATCACACTTGAAAAGGTATATGTAATGCACATCGCGCCCAGGACAATTAAAACTCAACCGGATAATTTCCTTTATGATCCCGTAGTAATAATTGGTAGTTCCGTCATCATTGTCCATCTTCACACAAACTCCATAGTTCATTGTTGTTTTCTTGTGTTTGCGGAATTTCTCTGTCTCGAATTTGTATCCGTTGACGGTGTATCCGTGGCACTACATAACCCTAAGAACCACGAATACGAAAACGCGAAACGAATACGAAAAAACATTAAGACTGAAAATATCAAAATACGAATACATTTTTTTATCATACATTTATCAAAGTTATAGAACAACTAATTATTACATAGATCCATAAAACTTGAAGAAACTAAATTAATAAGTGTACCAATAACATTTTAAATTTTTAATCACTTATAACTCAGTCCCCTATGTAAACGTAATTAATACATTTTTTAATGTGTGGTATATGGTGCATGGAGAGTGGATTTATATAATAAGGAAATCTATATGATAGAAAAGTAAGGGAAGTGGCAGAAAAAAGGTTTTAGCTCCGTATTTAGACGTATGCGTACTCAAAACATTTTTTTTACAGAAAACTCCACCTCTGTCGTTTTTATGCTTCCTATCCATAACCGTATAAGATCCTCCATTGAAAATGAATTCTACATCATTGTTACCTAGAGTTCCGTTTCCACTCATTTGCCTCAACCAGGGCAACAATCCCTGCATTCGAGCCATCTCCCGTTCTCCGACTGTCAGATAATCAGGGATCTGACTCTCAAATAGGCTACACAATATACATAATTATTATACCGACAATTAGTTAAAAAAACACAATAAAAAATAACTTAGTGCTAATTCAATAACATTTACCTTGTTAGCTCGAACAGCTCGGGACAGTTCATGATAATGCACAACAATGCTTGATCATATTCTATCTCACTCAAAGTTTTGGTTCTCATTGATCTTTCAAGTGGTTTACCTTTCGGTATGAATATTGATAGATGTCCATGGAAGTGTGGATTCATTACTGTCTCGTTCCGTCTCAGCCTCGTAATTACATTTGCATGTTCGTCCCCGAAGAAAAACTCACAAAACTGCATAATTTCCCTCATCAAATAAGACTCACAAATTGAACCTTCTAATCTGTTCTTCTATATAGCCAAGCTCTTGAGGATGCACAATTTTCTATAAGGAAGGAGGAAAAAAACAACAACATCACACACAAAACATAAAATTCGTGAAATCATCATAACGGTAAAATACAATGAACAAATTAAAAAGATTAAAGAATACCTCTCGAATGGATACATCCAACGGTAGAAGACTGGCCCACACATACGAGCCTCATATGGTAAGTGAATGAGCAGGTGCTCCATATAGTCAAAGAAAGCCGGAGAAAAATCATTTCGAGCTTGCACATAGTCTTGACAACTTCGCTTCCCAATTTATCCATTTCAGAAGCACTTACCACGCTTCCACATATCGATCGAAATGCATTGCTAACCTCTACTAGAGGTTCCCAAATGTAGTCCGGCAGGATATTTTTGAATGCTATAGGAAGTAGTCGTTGGATGAACACATGACAATCGTGCGTCTTTAATTATTTAATCATGTTCTCCTGTATCTTGACATTATTTTGCAAGTTCGATGCATGTCCATCTGGGAAACGAAGCTCCTTTACCTAATCACATATAGCTCTTCTTTGTGCTGCAGTCACTGTGTATGCAGCCTTGATCTTCATTCTCGGATTATCTGATTTCAAGAACAAACTCCTTCTTTCCGTAAGTTCCGCTAAGTCAAGACGTGTGTTCTTGTTGTCCTTTGAAGCCTTCCCGTGATCCATAGTAGTATGCAATGTGTTGTCAAAGAAATTTTTTTCACAGTGCATCACATCCAAATTGTGAGGCACAAGTGTAAAATAGTACGACAACTCTGCAAGTATAGTTTTCATCGTGAAGTGGTGATAGATCCCATACTCAGGAAATTGCGTACCTTCTCGTGATATATCAATATCAAGGAGACTGTCCAAAAGTGCCTTAGTCTGGGCAGAGGGTCTTTCTCTCCTGCATCACCTTCTCCACGACATTACCTGACTTGAAATCCGAGGAATTGTACCTCAATGGGTGTTTGGGTGGGAGAAAAGCTCTGTGGCAATCGAACCAACAATGTTTTGACCCGTTATTCAACCAAAAAACATATGTATCACCCTGACAATACGGGCATGACAACCTCCCATGGGTACTCCAACCTGACAACTAGAGGTGACATTCGGGTCGGGGCCGGGCGGGGCGGGCTGGCCACCTTTCTTATGCGGGTCGGGCCGGTCCGGGCTAGACGCACCAGCCTCTGGACCGGCACGACCACCAGCCCACTTATAAATGGGCCGGGCCGGTTCACGAGCTGCCACTTTTTTTTATTTTTTTATTTGTTGTTTTGACAATACGAGTGCGTGAATTTAAAATATTAGTGTTTAAATAATTTTAACAAACACTTGAAAGAAAACAAAATGCAATCATATTTCATAATTCATACGCGACGACTATCTTCCACCATCACCAAATGAAATGGTGAAGTTGAAGACTAACAATGTCTTGATTTTTGAAGTGTATAAGGATAAGACATATAAGATAACATAGTAAAACAACTTAAAATTCTCTAATCGTACATATTAAATGATAAAAAGCTAAACTCGAGATTCATGCTTGCTTGTCACATGGCGTATCAAAGTGCCTAAGCCACTCCCATTCTTGTGAGTGTGAGTAGATCCAGAAAGACGGCATTTTGAAACGTTGTTGACACGATCTTTTTCAAACAATTGCCAAATATCAAGTGTGATAGTGAGATTGTATTTTGTGTCTTGCACATCATCACTATCAACACAAATTGGCTCTCTTGATGAACCGACATTCGACATAAGAGCAAGACGATAATATGAATTGAAGTATGAGACTATTGAGTGTGTGAAATGAGAAGTGAATGAGAAGAAGCTGTGAACTTGTGATTGTGAAGTGTGTGAGTGAGAGACTATGAGAGTGAATGAGTGATCTATTTATAGTGAAAGGGTGAAGAATTAAAGAGAGCAGCAAGCAAGTCTTTACACAAGTTGGGATTTGAATTTTGAATTTGAACTAGTCATTGTACTATTCCCTACTCTAGACTAGTGGTCAATCAAGTTCATTGTTCAAGTACTACCTAGTCCATAGGATTGTAAATGTAGAAGTTTGAAACTTTGAATACTCAGTCACAAGTTACTACTTACAAGTTACAAGCCTGATTACTAATTTACTATCATTTATTTTACTTGAGGTACAATTGGTTCTCTTTATTCTACACTCTACACATATGAGAGATGAAAGATAATGATTTCATATTTCATAATCAAAATTTAAGACCCAAGATCTTGATTACAATAAAAACTGGACTGGACACTAGAAGCTCGAATAGATGCTAGAAACTGGAGTAAAAAATTACGTTAAAGAAACCGGAAACTGGAGTAACAAACTAAAACAGGTCACAGGTACAAGAAAGTAGAAACTGGAAACTGGAGTACAAAGAAACTGGAAACTGGAGTGTCGAAAACTGGAAATTGAAGCATCGGAAACTGGACTGGAGCTGTCGGAAACTTGAAACTGGAGCTGCAGAAAATTGACAGAAATGATCAGAAAACTGCTGAAAACTGAACAGAAATTTGCAAAAAACTGAGCATAAAAATGCACAAAACTGAACAGAAAAGTTGCAGAAAGTTGGAAAAACAAACTGAACAGAAGATTGCAGAAAACTGAACAGAAATTTGCAAAAATCTGAGCAGAAAAATGCACAAAACTGAATAGAAAACTTGCAGGAAATTGAGCAGAAAGTTGCAAAAAAAAAACTGAACAGAAAATTGCAAAAAACTGCTGAAAACTGAACAGAAATTTGCAAAAAACCGAGCAGAAAAATGCACAAAATTGAACAGAAAACTTGTAGAAAATTGAGCAGAAAGTTGCAAAAAAATATTGAACAGAAAATTGTAAAAAACTGAGCAGAAAACTGCTGAAAACTAAACAGAAAATCTGCTGAAAACTGGGCAGAAGAGGCTAGAAACTGAAGGAAAAAAAATACAAACTTACCATAGACTCAATTTTGCTCCTCCGGTACAAAGTCATCTTCAAGATTATCAAAGTGGCCTCTCATAAATATGTCAAACTCATCATCACCTTCCTCCAATTTAAACTTGGTTCGACTTTCGGCATCAAGCATATCTTTCCACATTACACAAAAACGAATGGATTTTGGAGTTAATCGACTCCTTTTATCCGTTAGTGTGCGTCCAGTTGTACTAAAACAACTTTCTGAAGCTACGGTGGACATTTGTGAAGCTAATAGATCACGGGCTATACGTCTCAAGACGGGGAATGATGACCTTGCTTCGTCCCTCCACCAATGAAGAACATTGAAACTGGGCTTGTCGGCGGTCTTGGATCCTCCAAAGAAATACATCACTTCGTTCACGGATGCATTGGTGTTTGGTGTTGTCGGGATTGGTGCTTCTCCAAGTAAAGACCCAAAGATGCCTTCACCTTCATCATTAGTAGATTCTGATTGTGTAGCATCAATCAGCGGTCGTGCATCGGCATCGTAAGCATCATACAATGTTTTGAACATGGAATTGATGTGGGCTCTCTCCACAATGTCATCAAATGAACCTTCCGGACCTATATTTTTATAATACATCTTCAACAAAGCAACACACCCATCGATTTTACATCGAGAATCTAAACAAGCGGTTAGTATAGTAATAGTTGGCACTTTTTCAAAATAGTTTAACCACTTTGCCAACATTCGTTTAATAACTTTACCCAACAATGCATGATGCTTTAAATTGTCAAAAATCTTTGTAATATGAACCATATATGCCAACAACAAATTCGAGATGGGATAAAGGTGACCCGACATAACTTCACGAACTTTTTTGAATTTTTTAAGAAGTGGTTTAAGAACATCAACAACTTCAAAATCATTCATTTTCAAAAAAAACTTTTGTCGGGTCAACATCATTATCACCTCCTCCAACTTAAAAATCAGAACAAGTTTCAATAATTTCATTTGCAAAAGGCCAGCATTCTTGCAACATGCGAAATGTAGAGTTCCACCTAATTTTACAATCAAGATAAGGATAGCAATAATTTTTAGAAGTGGATTGCACCAACTCCCGATACTTTTGAGTTCTTGTGGAACTAGATGTAATATGTGACAAACAAGATCGAATCTTTTCAATTGATCCAAGAATGTGAGTTAAACCATCTTTCACACACAAATGAATAATATGACAAATACAACCAACATGAAACAATTTGCCACAAAGAATGGGGTTAAGAACTTGACTAAGAAGACGAACCGCGGACAAAATGTTACTTGCATTATCAAAAGAAAACGACAATGACCTTTCTTTTAAATCCCAATGTTTAAGAGTTCTAATCATTTGACTATGAATCTCTTGACCCGTGTGTGGATGTGGCAATTCAACAAAGTCAATAATACGTTTTTGCATAATCCAATCATCATCAACCCAATGGGCAGTGACACACATGTAACTTAAATTGCACCTACCAGTCCACAAATCTGAAGTAAATGAAAACTTGCAAGTAAGAGAGTCGAAAACAGCTTTTAAAATTTCACAATCCTCTTTGAATAAATGCATGCCAACATTGTAAAGAGTAGTATGTGGAACTCTTTTCCATTGTGGTTGTAAAGCAGTTTGAACATAAGACTCAAAAATAGGATCTTCAGCAAAAGAAAAAGGCTTCTCTTTTTTAACAACAAACCTGATTGTGGCTTCCCTAGCTCGCTTATGACTGTAATGCCAATTTTCAACTTGACCAGAGGCTGACAGTTGCAAATGTTGTTGTGTACTTACATCACCTCCCTCCTTATCAAATTCTGGATGCTTAACAAAATGCCGGGACAAAGTACATGTACCAGAACCTTTTTTGTGAGAAACAGTATGCCCACAAAGGCGACAAGTTGCAAGATCTTTATCATTAATTTTCTCAAACAATTTCCAAACTGGACTAATAAGCTTTATTTTTTGAGTTTCAGTATTACTTGGTTCATCTTCATCAGAACCAGCATGTTCATCTGATGCAACCTGAGTACTATTCTCACCCATAAACTTGTTAAACTCTTCTCTACTAGAAAAAGTTAATTCTTGCCCATCAATTGTAGCTTTCAAAACATTAGAAGAAACTGACTTTGAAGAAGAAGTTTGAGATGTTTTCAATTTCTTTTTCATTTTCACAATCACAAGAACACTGTAAAAAAAAAAAAAGTAAACTGAGAGTTCAGAACAGAACAGAAAACAAGTATTCAAGACGATTGAGGTAAGAACTAAGAAGAGAGAAGAGAGAATTGTAATGGATGAAATGAAGTAAAGATGAAGAAACTTACTGAATTTATAGACGAATTGGATGAATGACGAGCAACGGTAAAGAGGAGAAAGGGGATCTCAGATTATCAGTCGAGGGAGAAGTGAGAAGCAACGGTCAAAGGATGATGACCAGAGGCTGATGAACGGTAATATTACCGTTTGATGATGATCGATGTCTGTGTGTGAAACTGTGTGTCTGTGAATCGATTCAGAGAAGAAAGAAAGAAAGACGGTGACTGTCTGTGTGTGTCTGCGCGTGGATTCTTTTTTTTTTTGTCTTGAGCGGCTGAGAGAAAAGAGAGATAGAGTGGATTCTTTTTTCTTTTTCTCTAAAGTCTAAACCCTAGCTTACATTGGATTGGATCATTGGATTTGGCAATTGGATTGGAGTATTGGACTCAATTTCAATTGGGCTTCCATATGGATTATTTATTTCTATTGGACTTTGGAGTTTGACCTTTGTAAACATAAATACTTAATTAGCCCATGAATAATACTAAATTACTAGTTAATTTTTAAGACGGGTTGTAGACGGATTATGTGAACGAGACGAGTTGTACACGGTTCCGTGCCGGTTCGTGCGGGCTTAAGTGTTCACGTGTCGGTCCGTGCCGGGCCAGAGAATATGTGAACTACTACGCCCATTTACGATAAACGAATACGTGTCGGGCTGGCCCATTTATTAAACGGGCCGGGCTGAAGCGGTTTTTTGGTGTACGGGGTTGTTCTACGACCGGCCCACTTGTCACCTCTACTGACAACATCCCATAAGCAGGAAAGTCACTGATCGTCCACATAGCAGAAACTCGCATCTAAAAATTCTCTTGCTTTAGACAGTCCCACGTAACCGCACCATCACTCCACAATGTCTCAAGCTCATCAATAAGTGGACGAAGCAAAATGTCAATTTGCCTGCCAGGACTATGTGGACCAGATATCATCATGCTCATAAAAATAAACTCCTCTCTCATGCATAGATCAGGTGGCAGGTTGTACGGAGTAATGAAAATAGACCAACAAGAGTACGAGGAACCCCACCTTTCGTTAGGACAAAATCCATCAGTACAAAGACCAACACGCACATTGCGATCCTCAGAAGCAAAGTCATTATGTGTAAGGTCAAACCTCTTCCACGCCTCACTCTATGCAAGGTGAACCATCTTATCAAAGCATGCTTCACATTTCTTATGCCATGTCATATGCTCTGCTGTTTTTTTTTTGCATATACAATCTTTGTTGACGCTTCGTAATCGGAAAGTACCACAACTTCTTGAAATCTACTTCCTTCTTAGCTCCAAAACTCATTTGTTTGTACCTTGGATGCTTACAACTTGCGCAACATCTCAAATTGGCACATTCTCTGTAGTAAATACAACAACTATTCATACATACATCATATTTAATAACACCAAGTCCAAGTTTCAGCATAAGCACCTTCATCTTGTAATAACTATTGGGTATGGCATGTTGATGATGCGGTAAGGCTATCGTTATCATATCATTTATATGTACGTTAACTTGTGCCCCTGTTGCCCCGTACTTCGTCTTGAACTTTATCGCCTGAGTAATCCAATAAAGTTGTGAAATGTTATGTCCCTCGTAAAGATGTTGGTCCGCAGCAGCAATGAGATCATAAAACTCCTTTGCATCCTTATTCGGTTCCTCTACCATTTGCTCGTGTTGATGTTCATTATATTGTGGAAATTAACTATGGACAAATTCAAGATTGCTTTCGAACTCAGCAACTGCTTCATGTGTTGGTGCAGAAGATGGACCTGCACCTCCTATGTCATAATCTACACCTTGATGCCCATAATATTCCCCGTGACGATTCCAAATGTAATACTCCGGTCGAAAACCATTTGTATATAAATGAGAAGTAACATCAATGAGGTCAAGGGGAGGCCACCGAAAATCACATATTTTACATGGGCACAATATTAAATCTTCGTTTTGCTGAATAAATGCCCAATTACAAAAATCCTCTACTCCCTCAATATACTCTGGTCGTGTACCATTACGATCCGACTTGTTGTACATCCATTTATGAAAATTGTTCATTATCTCTGATTTAAACCTGTATTATAAAAAAATTTATAAATTAATTACTTAGCTCTAAATCATAAAAAACTGACAAAAAAATAATGTATAAGCCGGATTCTTTTTCTTGGAAATTATACACACAAGGAAAATAAATAAATAATTACATTGATAAATTACACTATTAAGCATGCTATAAATTGAGACTTCACATATCAATAAAATAACACTCAAAGTATAGTATACAATCTATAAATACTAAGTAAAGTATAACAAAGATATGAACATACCTTTTGATGTTTACACCCTTTAACGTATTTCTGAACTTCTTGTTTGATGAACTATTGGAAGAGAGGTTGCATGTTGCATATAAATTATATGATAATATGGTAAAGAACAAAATGATGGAGTGAATCGAAGATGATGAAGAGAAAGAAAATGTTGGACTGATGGGAGATGATGAAGATCTGTATAATATAAGGTGTATTATGTGGGTGGATGAATAGATAAGGTATTCCGTCGGTGGAATAGATAAGGAAGATTCAAATAATGACAACATGTTGTCACAAAATGTAATTATATTTAATAAAATAAATCAAAATTTGGTATACTAGGAGTATTTGTACACGTAAACAACATTAGGAAAATTGTATGACAGCTATGTGTCACAAATGAGTTAAATTCATACGTACACTAACAAATAATGACACATTTATTAAAATAATCCCAAAATGTTTCGTGACAATGTCTTGTCATAATAGTATTTGCCTTTTATTATTTCCTTTTATTATTTTAAGGGATTATTACTTCCACCCCCCCCCTTTAGATGGTTGTATATCATATAAGGGACAGTTAGATTTTTAATTACATCTAAACCCATTTTCTCTCTCCTACTTTGACCAAAGAACATGCCCTTATTCTCTCACCTCCATCCAAACTAGCCTTATCAATTTCTACCTCTTTATTTTCCTTTTTCTTTTTATCATTTCTCTTTTCTCTTTTTCTTTTCTTTTCTTTCTCTTTCTTGTTCTTTAAAACCATATCCCAGTCACAGAATACGGGCAGATCCTGATCTGGGAGCTGAAAGCTCCCAAAATCGGAAGCCACTCCCGGTTGGGAGTTGCTGCAACTCCCAGTCGGGAGTTGTAAGAAATTTGATGGTTTTGTTAGTAGTGTATGAAAAATAATAAAATATTCTTGTGTATATAC
>JAQRGC012298730.1:0-10615 GCA_028659135.1 Plantago lanceolata | reverse complement strand
ACAGAACAATACCGGAGACATTAACCCAGAGAGTAGTGTGGCGGTGGTAACTCAAGGCAGGGTGGCAATTGTGGCAGGCGGCTGGTGGCGGAGAGCCGCCTCTCGTCGATGTCGACCACCAGCAAAATCGCGACGAACAAAACCAAGTATGTTACTTATTGTTCCGCTTAATTAATTAATTGCCCCTAATTGTTTATGTTTTGTGCTTCTGTTATATTAAAAGTGTTACTATATGTTAAGGTAGGGACGGATAACTAATTTGTGTGTGTTTCACAGTGAAATAGTAGCAGCACATTTCGCGGATTTTGATTCGATCCGGAAATGATTATAGGTGGAGGGTTCGAAATTCGAATGTGTGTTTGAGTTGCGTTTTAGATAATACAGTTAAGTGCATTTCAGTGGTTTTATCATGTATTTCACAACGCAAAAACTGACACGCAGGCCATTCAAATGCAATAGGCTAGCTCCAATTCAATGACACTCTCCATCAATAATTTGCATATTTATTAATCTTCAACTGGTAAACACCATTAACGGCGGAGGTTAAGAAATCGAGGGCTCTGGAAATAGTCTCTTAATTTGCAGAGATGAAAGTGTAAAACTCCGTACAATGCCTAACCTTACAGACTTACAGTTACAGTAATGAGTAATGACTAACCGCTACACCACTGGTGCACATTAGCGCAATGGCGGTTCTCTTTAATTACCTAAATGTTTATACCGAAAAAAACAAAGTAATGATCATAAAATGATACTAGTAGCTATCATAGAGAACTTACTCCATCAGCAACATGTTTGCCAACACAAGCAGTTCATGTCTTGTTTTTCCATATCCACAAATAACAGCAGAATCACTAACCACGTTTTATTCGTATCGTCTTTTTAAAGAACGTATTTTTACTTCTTTTAGGCCTGGCATTCCCAGCATCACTTCTCGTCCTGTAATGGCCACTACCGTCTTTCGCGGCAGTCACATAGAGTACCAAACTGACTTCTTTCAACAAGCCTTCTTCAAACAATCTCTTACGAGCTGGAACCTGGAAGTTCCTGTACGTATTTGAAATAATTGCCAAGCTGTTGCTAGTAAATTCAGTCGAGTTTTGCATCTTCACTTTCATTTCTTCTTGTAAGGAATGTGAAATGTTTTTGGACTCCATTAGTCCATCCAAGCACGTCTCTTGATCAGTGATTGCCGTACTGAGCCACGTTCTGATGTCACTAATGACAGGATTCAGGGACTTGTCATTTTGTCTGTTCTGGAATGAAGACATCGACATGTTGACTTGACGGATAGCATCCTGGACTAGATCTTTGCAGATATTTAATGCATTCCGAGTGATTACCTTGTTTCCTTGTGATAGAACTAGCTTTCCAGGGATGGAAGATCGCAACTTTATAAGCTCGTTAAACGTGACTTGTAGAGATAGCATGAAAATCTCTTCAGGGGTGTTAGAGGCTGAATTGTTTGAGGTCATCTTGAGGGAAGTTAAGCTAGAGACACAAGATTCAGGGTACAGCGTTGAGTTGCATGCTTTTTCGATGGAGTAGTCTTGTTTGGTGGAAGCTGACGAATGTTCTCTTTTCTGTGGAATGAGAATTCCAATCGTTGCACCAACAATGGTCATCACCAAGACAATCATAGAAAAAACTATGATGATTATGCGCTTTCGAGTATCTCTCCGGTACTCTTGCTCTGAAAACTCATCGTCTGTGATGATGCTGTTGAAGATTTCAAATGAGTCGGTCCCTTTCTTCTGCTGATGCTTCTCTAATTCTCTTGATGAATCCATTCAAGATCATGCGCTTCTGTTGCTAGCTACAGTGAGTGATAGCTATCTAATCGAGGGTGTTGAGGATGAGGTGAGAAACTGAGAAGTTAGTTGGAAACTAACAGTCACAGTAAGAATGCCAAGCCTATAACTAAGCACAATCGTAAGACTGCCAAACCTATATGTCTTATCTGAAGTGCATCATCTGTTTGCCATATGGCGATACTTTGTTTTTTATCATTCGTCTTCTCATCGAAACTTGATGATTGCGGATATATAAAATGGTCATGTATGAATAAGATAAGAATCTTATTCCAAGAAATACAGCAACCTGGAAACTGACTGTATCTTGTATGCCAACATGATTCTATAGAACACTGTTGAATAGTTCATAAATATTATTCTTCTGATGTAGTTTACATGTTGAATGGTCTAACAGGCCTTAACAGGGGCATGATCTTGAATATTCTATCAGGTCTTAACATATTATATGTACCTATCATGGCCGGCTCCAGACAGTGCTGTTTATTTAAGTGTATGTTTAGCTGGATTATGAACTGTCATTCAACGTACTGATGTAGATGTACCGATAGCCTAAATGCTGATTCGCCGTCACTGACAGTTTCAACTTTTAACGAATTTTAGGATTTGGACAGAGGAAATTTCTGCTTTCTAGCTAGGTCAAGATTATCTAGAAGAACATCCGGTGTTTTGAAGCTTTGAGCGGTTGAGCCAATTCTTTGTTCTTAAACGCATAATGTATCGAATTCGTTCTTCATGTAATAGATCAAGTTCTGTGGCAGGTCCTGAGTCTTCTTGTTTTGTGGAAACCTGCCCAGATTTTAAAACTGAGTTCAATGCATAAAATGAATTTGATCAAAGTTGAGTAATCCAAAAAACTGAAAAGTAATTTTTACATTATAAACATAACTATTTATATATCAACAAAAATGAAGAAGAAAGGAACAAAATAAACATAGTGTCCTAAAACCTTAGCTCTCCTGTTGTAATCAAACTAACAAAAAATGCAAAAAACAAAATCAAACTTTACAATACTTCAGGTAAACATGCCCAAACGGACAGGAACACCTGGACTGTTCAACCAGCTTCCACCCTCCAAGAACGGACCAGCCGTGAACTTGGCAGCCTCTGCCTTGTTAATCACTTTACGTCCTGGCCACTTGACCCTAGCCGAAGTACTAGCCCCCGGCCCTTGATTGTTGAACTCTGCGTAGTAAAGGGTCTTTAGTGCAAAATCTCCCTCCCACTCCAGCCACCCCTCGGGCTGAATCAGATCCCCGATAAATGACTCCATAATAATCGTTCTAGAATATTCCTTCCATGGCCTGCCAAGATAAGTCTTGAATTTGCTTTTCACAGCCTCCAGCTTGCTATCTGCTAAAATACGGCAATTTTGAAGCACGATCCCTGTCGTTTGCCTCTTATCCATCCTGCCTTGAGCAGTGACAATGTTCTTCTGGTTGTCCAGTGGCTTTCTAACGTAGATCATGCAGTTTTGAAATACCGCAGCTGCATCACCGAATATAAAATCTATAGTTCCTGTGATGTAACAGCTTCGGTAAAACTGCCTATGTGTCTGAGCGTACAGAGTATCCTGGTACCCTTCCATTCTGCAGTTCACGAAAATGGCTTTGTCTGCTTGGACTCTGAGAGCCACAGCTTGATGCTTTTCTGGTCCTGCTGTGTTTCTAAATCCAAGCGATTGTGCTATGAATCCATTTCCAATAGCAGCTGCAGGTAAACGTGAAACAAGTCAAACTCTACTTACATGCGAAATGCAGCACAATTTGCACGGTTTTTAATCATTGGTGTGAGAAAATAGTTTCATTGCTGAATTACCGAATGTAGCAGTCTGAAATGTTTGTACGCCGTCTTTGAAGTTCTTGCTTCCGGTTATGATACTTTTCTGCGATCCATCACCATACATGGTCACGTTTACCATGTCCTTGGTAACTATAACATTCTCAGTATAGACACCTTCCTTAACATAAATCACGTATCTGCTTCATCACAAAATTGAAAAGGTCAGCTAACTTGAACAGTAGTCTGATTCTTGCATGCCTCTGAGCAGCACCATGTGATGCGTAAATCTGTTCTACTGTTCAACACATTGATGCATCAGTGTAACACATTTACGCACCACGGTGACATACCAGGGAATTCAAGAAACAAAACGTTAAACGGATAAAAATTGTAACCTTCCAGTGTATTTCTTAGGCATAGCATTCAATGCTGCCGAAATTGTAGTAAAATTTCCCTTTCCATCTTTAGCAACAGTCACATTTGAAATGATCTTCAGTGGATTCGCTTTCAAAATTCTCCGCTCTTCTGAACCTATCCAATTTGGATATCCATCTGCATCCGGGGTTATAAGACTTCGTTTCAGACCGGGTATTTGAAGTTTGGACAAAAGAGAAGCTGTTGCTGATACAATAGCAAGGGCGTTGCTCCCAAGTTCCTTAGCACCCTTAAAAAACTTCTCTAATTCTGCCTTCTCGTGTCCCTCAGGGAATCCATCAATGCACGTCTGCTGATACGACAGCACAGCGCTAAGCCAGTTATTTAGATCAGGCACTTTTGATGAAATTCCACTCAGATCATTGACAGTCGAAATAGAACTGTTTAGTTCTTCTTTCGCGTCATTGAGTAAAACCAAACAATCATTGAAAGCGGCCTTTTTAAGTGGGGTGTCAAATTTGAGACCCGAAGCCTGTTTAATGCCCTTGTCGATCTCATCCGAGACAACAACAAACGAAGCCTTAACGATAGCTTTAGGCTGAGGAGAGTCTCCCATGGTTTTAAGTGCCTTGTTTAGGCTGCTTTCACACGTTTGCTTGTAATCTGTTGAGGAACATGCCATTGTCACACCATTTGCTGCTTTTACAGGTTGGTTCGAGGTGGGATGGGATGATTGGGATCCCTTGTTACTTGGTCCTGAGTCTCCTGACGAACTGTCTTCCTGGCGGTTTTTGTACATAACCACACCTACAACGGCAGCAGCCACAAGAAGTAGCACCACAGTTGTCGTGGCAGCAATGGCAATCCTCTTTCTAGTCCTCTGCCTCCGACCCTCTTCTCTGCGTGCAGTGATCTGGTCAAAATCCTGGAACGCCATTTTCGTGCAAAGGATCTTTCCTCTGCCTTGGTATAGAGCCAAGGCAGATATGATCTTCTAACAAGCTCTTTTGTTAGTCTGAGTAATTTTCTCTTGTTAGCACAATAGACATTTGAATGAATGAAGAAAGAAGAGGGATTATAGTTAGCAGATGAGGTGTGGATTAGAGATATTTCAGGATACATTAACTAAAAATATCTATAAGCATCAATGGTTAAGAATCAAGAAAATGGATGATGAATATTCTTTAGGCAACTATTTTCACTCCATTTCATTCCTTTTTTAGCATTAGAAATGTACACTGCACCTCACAGCAGCTACCTCCGGGTTTACGACATTTCAGTTTAACCCGTAAATCACATGCTACAAGCGTGGTACAATACAAAAGCGGATAAACCTTCTGGACTGGATTAAATTGCGAACTAAAATCAAACCCCATCATCATAAGGAACAGAAGTAGAATCCAGCCACTCTTCTCCAGCAATAAACTGTGAAACCGTGAAGTTGGACGCTTCATAGTAGTCCATCACATGGTAACCGGGCCACGTGACGCGATCATCCGTTCTTGATCCAGGCCCATAGTTTTCGTACTCTCCGTAGTACAATGTGTCCAGGCCTTGATCTCCAGCCCAAATATGCCATCCTGCTGGCTCAATAAAACCATCAATGTAAGACTCCATAATAACTGTCCTGGAATAATTTTGCCATGGCCTGCCCAAGTAACTTTGCACAGAGCTGGAATTGGCAAGCAACTCGTCTGTGGCCAAAATCGAACTTCGCTGTATTGAAATCCCAGTTTCCTCGGTCAGGCTCTGTCGACTTTGAGCAGTGATCACGGTAAATTGACCTGGCATTGGAAGTTTGGATATAATGTTGCAGTACTGAAGCACAGCTGCTGCATTTCCGAAAATATAATCTATTGTTCCGTAAATGTCACATTCTCTGTAGAACTGTCTGAATGAGTGTGTGTACAGTGTATCTTGGAACCCATCGAACTTGCATCTGTACAGGGCAGCGTAATCGGCATTGATACGAAGGGCAACAGCTTGATGGTTCTGGGGCCCTGCCGTGTTCTCGAACGTTATGTCACGTGCCATGAATCCCTCAGCAGAAACAGCTGAAACCAGCAGGATACAAAACTCCTGTTAGGTATAATATAAATGAATTGTTGCCTAATTCTAGCCTATTATGTTACACCACCATGTCACATGTGAATTCGTATACAAGGAAAATGATCGTAGATGCTTTATTGAGTTGTACAGACGTACTTTACTGAACTTCGCAAGAATGAATGTGCAACACACTTAAAAGCACCTATTATCTAGTTCAGGAAATAATCATGGAACCAAAGAAAAGTGTAGAGCTTTACCAACTGTGGCTGATCTGAAGGTAGTCCAACCGCTCCCAAAACTTCGATTTCCAGTGATCACCGTCTCATCCCGTCCATCTCCGACCAAAACAATGTTAGTCTTCCAGCTCGGAATATCCACATTCTCTCGATAAACGCCTTTCTTAACACAAATAACCGTTCTTTCCACACTGTTATTCGGGGCAAAGTCTATTGCATCCTGGATCAGCGTAAAGTCTCCGCTCCCATCTGGAGAAACTGTCAGAACCACACCCTCAGGGTACTTGGACCCTCCGCCTACATTAACACCTATTCCAATCCCTAGAACCGGCTCAGCAAGAATCGAAAGCGCAACGCCAACATGCGCGTAAGTACCTACAATAGCGTTCACCAGGGACGGTTTCGTCGGACCAGAAGCCGACTGGAGGCCTTCCAAACACGTAGCCTTGTTAGTAAGAGCTGCACTAAGGTACGCTTTCACGTCGACTAACTTTTTCGTGTTGGATAACTGGAGTATGGATACGGACTTTTGCAAGGAGGATAATGTGATCTGGTGGAGTTCTTGGCAGTCCTGGAGGGCACCTCGTTGTTTCTCGACGAGGTTCGTGCTGTGGAAGAGTTTCGAGAGGTTTAGGCCGTCGGACAAGGCGGTGTTGAGGGATTGTAGGAGTAAGGTTAGGATGGTTGGGCTGAGGTCTAAGGAGATGGAGAGCTTGACAGAGCTGAGACAGGCTTGTGGGTATGGTGTGGACTTGCAGTTGAATGAAGAGAGATTGGTTTGCAGGAAAGAAATGGCTGGTTTTGAAGGTGAGCTGAGACTGAGAGAAAGAGATGTTGACAGGAACAGAAAAGAGAGTAGCAAGATGGCCTGTGGAACAGGGAAAGCCATTGTTGACGTTGGCAGGACAAGATATTTTACACTAGTTCACGAGAAGTACTACTAGTGAATGAAAGCTAAGGTTTTATATGCAGAGATGACAGATGAGATTCTTGCAAGTAGATTCATTGGATGGGAGAGAACATGGCCAATGGTTTGTTTTGTCCGACATAGAGATGAGCTGGAGACTGATTTTTTTGGTAGTAATCTTATTCTAGGCAGTTTGTTCTCTTTACCCGTGATTTGTTGTTGGTTCTAGTGGTTGGTTAGTCGTCTCCGTGCGAAAGCAATGTTTTTGGTTCGGTTCGGTTTAGTTTAGATTTGACTATTGGTCGAGCGAGATTAGTTTAGACGAAAAGAAGACAAACAAATTAAGGTGACTACATATACAAACACTTCTCTTAAAGCAAAAGATCATAACACAATAGCATGGCAAGTTTTGCCATGTTATAAACTTACAATTATTATGTCTTTCAAAGTCTACAGTCTACACTTCCTGCACTTCTTCATAAAACAAAACAAACCCAAAGCCTTTTCGAAAAAACGAAAAAAAGGGAGAAAGAAGAAAACGCGTTTGACAAATCAAGCAGCACACGAAAACACGATTATTAATATATAGAGTGACCACAAGAGGAAACAAACTTGCATGGTGTTATTTGTTGAAGCCTTTTGCGTTCACCAAATTTGACTCCTCAAGTATAAGTCTCTGCTTGAACTGAGAAATGTAACTTGTAGCCTTGTTATCCACATGTGCATCCCCTGCACCTCCATTCGGACCATGAACATACCCATCGGTGCCACCCTCTTGATTCCTGAAGGACCTGGTTTTGACCAACGTGACAGGGCGCGGCTTGATGGCAGTGGTGGTGGATGAAACCGGCTTCTGAGACCGATAAAAAGACATCATAATCTTGCTCTTCATTAGGCCTCCTTGTTTGTGATTCACAGCTTCCATTTATGAATTATGAGAGTAGGAACCTTTGAATGTATTCAAGAATGAGAGATGTAGATTGATGACACTCTCTTTGGATGGATAGGCCATATATATAGGAACTGGAAAATATTCAAAGTTCATACTTAAAGAATTCATCCATGTTCTCTAGGTTTGTTTTGTGATAGAAATGAATCTTTGAGTGGTGGAAAAAAGGCCAAGTGTTACTATTATTACTACTACTACTATGCTTTTGTGGGTTCAATGCTATAGTTCATTATCAATATGCTTGGAAATATTCTTGCTGAATATATGTACAGATGCTAAGTGATTAGTGGTTTAAGTTGGTAGCAATTTATAATTGAGCAGAAGATAAGTTGGATATGTTCTTGTACCATATTTAATTGGATTTTTTTCACTTTCCAAGATATGAATGTTGTGTTAGTACTCATTAAAGGACACCATGTAATATACCAGAATGTATGTGTATTTGACTGCATATAGTGCTGCAGATGTCCCACTATGCACCCCGGTTCCGCCTGTGGCTGCAGATCTTTCTTCAAATCTAACGTAGGACAAACCGGAGACTGGGGAGATCTACATTAACTCACAGCAATCGAAACTAGAACTATATCTCTTCAAGCCAACAGAAGTCGATCAATAAATACGCAGAATGAAGTAGAAACGGAGAGAGCTTGCAGACCTTGGAAGTGACCGATGGCGTAAAGCTCGACCCGAGCCGAAGACGAAAGAGATTTCTGGGCAACGTGTAAAATGGCGGGAAAATAGCTTTTCTCTCCACCATGATATGAATTTGGATTGGCCTTCAGTTATGAGTCAATACTCAATACTAGTAGTATTCGATAAGCCCAACACCAATGTTTGAAACTGAAATTGGTTAACTGAAGGGACACATCACACAACTTGTTATTAACTTACTGACAATTGCTATGACTATTTGTATTTTGTAGGTTATAACTCCATTTGATTTAATGGTTGATTAGTTAAATAGTCACGTAAAATTGATTGATAATAAGGCGATATACACCGTAACCAAGAGGTCACGGAAATTTCAAACAAAATCTTACTTTATACACCCTACATGTGCCTTTTCATATGAAATTTGAATAGCTTTTTTGTCTCTCGAGGAATTCATTCGAGTCATACTACATGAGAAAATGAAACTGAAACTGAAATGATCTTCTTAAACCCCCATGAAATGAAACTGAAACTGAAACTCTATTAATGGTGACATTTCAAAAGCCAAAGTCAAGAAATAATAAATCAAGTTTATTTTCCTAACCAAGTATAAATCAAGTCACCTACTTGGGTTTCTTTCTCCATCTTCTGCACCAACTCAAACAAATTAGTCCTTTAATTCTGTCCAACAGACAACATTTTCAGCTTATAAGCTTAAAGATATATCACCATATTCATTATTCATCAAAATGCCATGTGATCAGCAGAACGCGAACGAGGAAAATAAGAATAATCCGACAGGGACGATAGTCTTGGAAGTGTTTATCCATTGCGAAGGCTGCAGGGACCAAGTCATCAGAAGTCTCCGTGGATTTCATGGTTTGTCAAAATCACATCATACGAGTATTGTTTATTTTCAGTTGTGTTGTGTTTACATACTTTCATCATGATGTTAGAATGGTTCGTGTTAATTCCATACGAGTATTGTTTGTGCCAAGTGAAATGTAAATATATAGAAAGTGTTTAAGAGGCTGAATTTGATTACACTTGATTACTATAGGTGTTGAGGAGATTGAAATTGATGCCAAGAATCATAAGGTGACAGTGAAGGGGCAAAAGGCCGATCCTCTAGACGTGGCCGAGAGACTGAGGAGGAAGAGTGGGAAGCATGTTGAATTGATTTCTCCCATACCTAAGCCAGAAGAAAAGAAAGAGGAGAAGAAGCCTCAAGTAATGCATGGTTTCTTCATCTTTCGCGCTTTATGAAAATTATTCATATATACCTGTATTTGTAATAGATATAATTTTCTGCTACAGGAACCTGTGGTGATTGAAGTTGTGCTCAAAATGTACATACACTGTGAAGGGTGTGCAAAAGAGGTGAAATATTGTATTCACAAAATGGAAGGTATTCGATTATATTTGGCCCAAGTTACTTTATAATGCCATGAGGTACAAACAGTTCTGCAAATGGTCTGCAGCATTTGATATTCAAGTTAAGTATCCTAATGTGCAGGAGTGCAAACTGTGGATGCGGATATGGCGAAGAATCAGGTGACGGTTAAAGGAACCATGGATCCGAAGAAGCTCGTGGAGTTCATTGGCAAAAGAAGTGCAAGAAATGCAGAGATTTTAAAGCAAAGTGATGTTAAGATGATGACCAAATTAGTGGAAGAAACTGTGAACTGCGTTCATAACTATCCTGAACGAGAACTGGTTTACGCACCTCAATTGTTCAGCGATGAGAATCCCAATGCTTGTTCTGTAATGTAGAACAGAAAGCAGTTGAACAAGTCTGATTAGATGTTTAGTTAGAAAATTTCTATCATTATGAGAAAAATATGCAATGCAACAT
>JAQRGC012298729.1:0-10651 GCA_028659135.1 Plantago lanceolata | reverse complement strand
ACAGAACAATACCGGAGACATTAACCCAGAGAGTAGTGTGGCGGTGGTAACTCAAGGCAGGGTGGCAATTGTGGCAGGCGGCTGGTGGCGGAGAGCCGCCTCTCGTCGATGTCGACCACCAGCAAAATCGCGACGAACAAAACCAAGTATGTTACTTATTGTTCCGCTTAATTAATTAATTGCCCCTAATTGTTTATGTTTTGTGCTTCTGTTATATTAAAAGTGTTACTATATGTTAAGGTAGGGACGGATAACTAATTTGTGTGTGTTTCACAGTGAAATAGTAGCAGCACATTTCGCGGATTTTGATTCGATCCGGAAATGATTATAGGTGGAGGGTTCGAAATTCGAATGTGTGTTTGAGTTGCGTTTTAGATAATACAGTTAAGTGCATTTCAGTGGTTTTATCATGTATTTCACAACGCAAAAACTGACACGCAGGCCATTCAAATGCAATAGGCTAGCTCCAATTCAATGACACTCTCCATCAATAATTTGCATATTTATTAATCTTCAACTGGTAAACACCATTAACGGCGGAGGTTAAGAAATCGAGGGCTCTGGAAATAGTCTCTTAATTTGCAGAGATGAAAGTGTAAAACTCCGTACAATGCCTAACCTTACAGACTTACAGTTACAGTAATGAGTAATGACTAACCGCTACACCACTGGTGCACATTAGCGCAATGGCGGTTCTCTTTAATTACCTAAATGTTTATACCGAAAAAAACAAAGTAATGATCATAAAATGATACTAGTAGCTATCATAGAGAACTTACTCCATCAGCAACATGTTTGCCAACACAAGCAGTTCATGTCTTGTTTTTCCATATCCACAAATAACAGCAGAATCACTAACCACGTTTTATTCGTATCGTCTTTTTAAAGAACGTATTTTTACTTCTTTTAGGCCTGGCATTCCCAGCATCACTTCTCGTCCTGTAATGGCCACTACCGTCTTTCGCGGCAGTCACATAGAGTACCAAACTGACTTCTTTCAACAAGCCTTCTTCAAACAATCTCTTACGAGCTGGAACCTGGAAGTTCCTGTACGTATTTGAAATAATTGCCAAGCTGTTGCTAGTAAATTCAGTCGAGTTTTGCATCTTCACTTTCATTTCTTCTTGTAAGGAATGTGAAATGTTTTTGGACTCCATTAGTCCATCCAAGCACGTCTCTTGATCAGTGATTGCCGTACTGAGCCACGTTCTGATGTCACTAATGACAGGATTCAGGGACTTGTCATTTTGTCTGTTCTGGAATGAAGACATCGACATGTTGACTTGACGGATAGCATCCTGGACTAGATCTTTGCAGATATTTAATGCATTCCGAGTGATTACCTTGTTTCCTTGTGATAGAACTAGCTTTCCAGGGATGGAAGATCGCAACTTTATAAGCTCGTTAAACGTGACTTGTAGAGATAGCATGAAAATCTCTTCAGGGGTGTTAGAGGCTGAATTGTTTGAGGTCATCTTGAGGGAAGTTAAGCTAGAGACACAAGATTCAGGGTACAGCGTTGAGTTGCATGCTTTTTCGATGGAGTAGTCTTGTTTGGTGGAAGCTGACGAATGTTCTCTTTTCTGTGGAATGAGAATTCCAATCGTTGCACCAACAATGGTCATCACCAAGACAATCATAGAAAAAACTATGATGATTATGCGCTTTCGAGTATCTCTCCGGTACTCTTGCTCTGAAAACTCATCGTCTGTGATGATGCTGTTGAAGATTTCAAATGAGTCGGTCCCTTTCTTCTGCTGATGCTTCTCTAATTCTCTTGATGAATCCATTCAAGATCATGCGCTTCTGTTGCTAGCTACAGTGAGTGATAGCTATCTAATCGAGGGTGTTGAGGATGAGGTGAGAAACTGAGAAGTTAGTTGGAAACTAACAGTCACAGTAAGAATGCCAAGCCTATAACTAAGCACAATCGTAAGACTGCCAAACCTATATGTCTTATCTGAAGTGCATCATCTGTTTGCCATATGGCGATACTTTGTTTTTTATCATTCGTCTTCTCATCGAAACTTGATGATTGCGGATATATAAAATGGTCATGTATGAATAAGATAAGAATCTTATTCCAAGAAATACAGCAACCTGGAAACTGACTGTATCTTGTATGCCAACATGATTCTATAGAACACTGTTGAATAGTTCATAAATATTATTCTTCTGATGTAGTTTACATGTTGAATGGTCTAACAGGCCTTAACAGGGGCATGATCTTGAATATTCTATCAGGTCTTAACATATTATATGTACCTATCATGGCCGGCTCCAGACAGTGCTGTTTATTTAAGTGTATGTTTAGCTGGATTATGAACTGTCATTCAACGTACTGATGTAGATGTACCGATAGCCTAAATGCTGATTCGCCGTCACTGACAGTTTCAACTTTTAACGAATTTTAGGATTTGGACAGAGGAAATTTCTGCTTTCTAGCTAGGTCAAGATTATCTAGAAGAACATCCGGTGTTTTGAAGCTTTGAGCGGTTGAGCCAATTCTTTGTTCTTAAACGCATAATGTATCGAATTCGTTCTTCATGTAATAGATCAAGTTCTGTGGCAGGTCCTGAGTCTTCTTGTTTTGTGGAAACCTGCCCAGATTTTAAAACTGAGTTCAATGCATAAAATGAATTTGATCAAAGTTGAGTAATCCAAAAAACTGAAAAGTAATTTTTACATTATAAACATAACTATTTATATATCAACAAAAATGAAGAAGAAAGGAACAAAATAAACATAGTGTCCTAAAACCTTAGCTCTCCTGTTGTAATCAAACTAACAAAAAATGCAAAAAACAAAATCAAACTTTACAATACTTCAGGTAAACATGCCCAAACGGACAGGAACACCTGGACTGTTCAACCAGCTTCCACCCTCCAAGAACGGACCAGCCGTGAACTTGGCAGCCTCTGCCTTGTTAATCACTTTACGTCCTGGCCACTTGACCCTAGCCGAAGTACTAGCCCCCGGCCCTTGATTGTTGAACTCTGCGTAGTAAAGGGTCTTTAGTGCAAAATCTCCCTCCCACTCCAGCCACCCCTCGGGCTGAATCAGATCCCCGATAAATGACTCCATAATAATCGTTCTAGAATATTCCTTCCATGGCCTGCCAAGATAAGTCTTGAATTTGCTTTTCACAGCCTCCAGCTTGCTATCTGCTAAAATACGGCAATTTTGAAGCACGATCCCTGTCGTTTGCCTCTTATCCATCCTGCCTTGAGCAGTGACAATGTTCTTCTGGTTGTCCAGTGGCTTTCTAACGTAGATCATGCAGTTTTGAAATACCGCAGCTGCATCACCGAATATAAAATCTATAGTTCCTGTGATGTAACAGCTTCGGTAAAACTGCCTATGTGTCTGAGCGTACAGAGTATCCTGGTACCCTTCCATTCTGCAGTTCACGAAAATGGCTTTGTCTGCTTGGACTCTGAGAGCCACAGCTTGATGCTTTTCTGGTCCTGCTGTGTTTCTAAATCCAAGC
This sequence comes from Plantago lanceolata, assembly GCA_028659135.1. NCBI lineage: Eukaryota > Viridiplantae > Streptophyta > Magnoliopsida > Lamiales > Plantaginaceae > Plantago > Plantago lanceolata. The sequence continues at coordinate 7,161 of JAQRGC012298729.1, read as the reverse complement.
GATTGTGCTATGAATCCATTTCCAATAGCAGCTGCAGGTAAACGTGAAACAAGTCAAACTCTACTTACATGCGAAATGCAGCACAATTTGCACGGTTTTTAATCATTGGTGTGAGAAAATAGTTTCATTGCTGAATTACCGAATGTAGCAGTCTGAAATGTTTGTACGCCGTCTTTGAAGTTCTTGCTTCCGGTTATGATACTTTTCTGCGATCCATCACCATACATGGTCACGTTTACCATGTCCTTGGTAACTATAACATTCTCAGTATAGACACCTTCCTTAACATAAATCACGTATCTGCTTCATCACAAAATTGAAAAGGTCAGCTAACTTGAACAGTAGTCTGATTCTTGCATGCCTCTGAGCAGCACCATGTGATGCGTAAATCTGTTCTACTGTTCAACACATTGATGCATCAGTGTAACACATTTACGCACCACGGTGACATACCAGGGAATTCAAGAAACAAAACGTTAAACGGATAAAAATTGTAACCTTCCAGTGTATTTCTTAGGCATAGCATTCAATGCTGCCGAAATTGTAGTAAAATTTCCCTTTCCATCTTTAGCAACAGTCACATTTGAAATGATCTTCAGTGGATTCGCTTTCAAAATTCTCCGCTCTTCTGAACCTATCCAATTTGGATATCCATCTGCATCCGGGGTTATAAGACTTCGTTTCAGACCGGGTATTTGAAGTTTGGACAAAAGAGAAGCTGTTGCTGATACAATAGCAAGGGCGTTGCTCCCAAGTTCCTTAGCACCCTTAAAAAACTTCTCTAATTCTGCCTTCTCGTGTCCCTCAGGGAATCCATCAATGCACGTCTGCTGATACGACAGCACAGCGCTAAGCCAGTTATTTAGATCAGGCACTTTTGATGAAATTCCACTCAGATCATTGACAGTCGAAATAGAACTGTTTAGTTCTTCTTTCGCGTCATTGAGTAAAACCAAACAATCATTGAAAGCGGCCTTTTTAAGTGGGGTGTCAAATTTGAGACCCGAAGCCTGTTTAATGCCCTTGTCGATCTCATCCGAGACAACAACAAACGAAGCCTTAACGATAGCTTTAGGCTGAGGAGAGTCTCCCATGGTTTTAAGTGCCTTGTTTAGGCTGCTTTCACACGTTTGCTTGTAATCTGTTGAGGAACATGCCATTGTCACACCATTTGCTGCTTTTACAGGTTGGTTCGAGGTGGGATGGGATGATTGGGATCCCTTGTTACTTGGTCCTGAGTCTCCTGACGAACTGTCTTCCTGGCGGTTTTTGTACATAACCACACCTACAACGGCAGCAGCCACAAGAAGTAGCACCACAGTTGTCGTGGCAGCAATGGCAATCCTCTTTCTAGTCCTCTGCCTCCGACCCTCTTCTCTGCGTGCAGTGATCTGGTCAAAATCCTGGAACGCCATTTTCGTGCAAAGGATCTTTCCTCTGCCTTGGTATAGAGCCAAGGCAGATATGATCTTCTAACAAGCTCTTTTGTTAGTCTGAGTAATTTTCTCTTGTTAGCACAATAGACATTTGAATGAATGAAGAAAGAAGAGGGATTATAGTTAGCAGATGAGGTGTGGATTAGAGATATTTCAGGATACATTAACTAAAAATATCTATAAGCATCAATGGTTAAGAATCAAGAAAATGGATGATGAATATTCTTTAGGCAACTATTTTCACTCCATTTCATTCCTTTTTTAGCATTAGAAATGTACACTGCACCTCACAGCAGCTACCTCCGGGTTTACGACATTTCAGTTTAACCCGTAAATCACATGCTACAAGCGTGGTACAATACAAAAGCGGATAAACCTTCTGGACTGGATTAAATTGCGAACTAAAATCAAACCCCATCATCATAAGGAACAGAAGTAGAATCCAGCCACTCTTCTCCAGCAATAAACTGTGAAACCGTGAAGTTGGACGCTTCATAGTAGTCCATCACATGGTAACCGGGCCACGTGACGCGATCATCCGTTCTTGATCCAGGCCCATAGTTTTCGTACTCTCCGTAGTACAATGTGTCCAGGCCTTGATCTCCAGCCCAAATATGCCATCCTGCTGGCTCAATAAAACCATCAATGTAAGACTCCATAATAACTGTCCTGGAATAATTTTGCCATGGCCTGCCCAAGTAACTTTGCACAGAGCTGGAATTGGCAAGCAACTCGTCTGTGGCCAAAATCGAACTTCGCTGTATTGAAATCCCAGTTTCCTCGGTCAGGCTCTGTCGACTTTGAGCAGTGATCACGGTAAATTGACCTGGCATTGGAAGTTTGGATATAATGTTGCAGTACTGAAGCACAGCTGCTGCATTTCCGAAAATATAATCTATTGTTCCGTAAATGTCACATTCTCTGTAGAACTGTCTGAATGAGTGTGTGTACAGTGTATCTTGGAACCCATCGAACTTGCATCTGTACAGGGCAGCGTAATCGGCATTGATACGAAGGGCAACAGCTTGATGGTTCTGGGGCCCTGCCGTGTTCTCGAACGTTATGTCACGTGCCATGAATCCCTCAGCAGAAACAGCTGAAACCAGCAGGATACAAAACTCCTGTTAGGTATAATATAAATGAATTGTTGCCTAATTCTAGCCTATTATGTTACACCACCATGTCACATGTGAATTCGTATACAAGGAAAATGATCGTAGATGCTTTATTGAGTTGTACAGACGTACTTTACTGAACTTCGCAAGAATGAATGTGCAACACACTTAAAAGCACCTATTATCTAGTTCAGGAAATAATCATGGAACCAAAGAAAAGTGTAGAGCTTTACCAACTGTGGCTGATCTGAAGGTAGTCCAACCGCTCCCAAAACTTCGATTTCCAGTGATCACCGTCTCATCCCGTCCATCTCCGACCAAAACAATGTTAGTCTTCCAGCTCGGAATATCCACATTCTCTCGATAAACGCCTTTCTTAACACAAATAACCGTTCTTTCCACACTGTTATTCGGGGCAAAGTCTATTGCATCCTGGATCAGCGTAAAGTCTCCGCTCCCATCTGGAGAAACTGTCAGAACCACACCCTCAGGGTACTTGGACCCTCCGCCTACATTAACACCTATTCCAATCCCTAGAACCGGCTCAGCAAGAATCGAAAGCGCAACGCCAACATGCGCGTAAGTACCTACAATAGCGTTCACCAGGGACGGTTTCGTCGGACCAGAAGCCGACTGGAGGCCTTCCAAACACGTAGCCTTGTTAGTAAGAGCTGCACTAAGGTACGCTTTCACGTCGACTAACTTTTTCGTGTTGGATAACTGGAGTATGGATACGGACTTTTGCAAGGAGGATAATGTGATCTGGTGGAGTTCTTGGCAGTCCTGGAGGGCACCTCGTTGTTTCTCGACGAGGTTCGTGCTGTGGAAGAGTTTCGAGAGGTTTAGGCCGTCGGACAAGGCGGTGTTGAGGGATTGTAGGAGTAAGGTTAGGATGGTTGGGCTGAGGTCTAAGGAGATGGAGAGCTTGACAGAGCTGAGACAGGCTTGTGGGTATGGTGTGGACTTGCAGTTGAATGAAGAGAGATTGGTTTGCAGGAAAGAAATGGCTGGTTTTGAAGGTGAGCTGAGACTGAGAGAAAGAGATGTTGACAGGAACAGAAAAGAGAGTAGCAAGATGGCCTGTGGAACAGGGAAAGCCATTGTTGACGTTGGCAGGACAAGATATTTTACACTAGTTCACGAGAAGTACTACTAGTGAATGAAAGCTAAGGTTTTATATGCAGAGATGACAGATGAGATTCTTGCAAGTAGATTCATTGGATGGGAGAGAACATGGCCAATGGTTTGTTTTGTCCGACATAGAGATGAGTTGGAGACTGATTTTTTTGGTAGTAATCTTATTCTAGGCAGTTTGTTCTCTTTACCCGTGATTTGTTGTTGGTTCTAGTGGTTGGTTAGTCGTCTATGTTTTCGGTTCGGTTCGGTTTAGTTTAGATTTGACTATTGGTCGAGCGAGATTAGTTCGGATGAAAAGAACATAACCTTGTGCCAGTTTATGTACCGGGATAGATAATCACCGAACTATTTGAATGAGATAGACAAGAAAATTAAGGTGACTACATATACAAACATTTCTCTTGAAGCAAAAGATCATAACATAATAGCATGGCAAGTTTTGCCATGTTATAAACTTACAATTATTATGTCTTTCATACTCTACACTTCCTGCACTTCTTCATACAACAAAACAAACCCAAAGCCTTTTCGAAAAAAAAAAAGGAGAAAGGAGAAAACGCGTTTGACAAATCAAGCAGCACACGAAAACACGATTATTAATATATAGAGTGACCACAAGAGGAAACAAACTTGCATGGTGTTACTTGTTGAAGCCTTTTGCGTTCACCAAATTTGACTCCTCAAGTATAAGTCTCTGCTTGAACTGAGAAATGTAACTTGTAGCCTTGTTATCCACATGGGCATCCCCTGCACCTCCATTCGGACCATGAACATACCCATCGGTGCCACCCTCTTGATTCCTGAAGGACCTGGTTTTGACCAACGTGACAGGGCGCGGCTTGATGGCAGTGGTGGTGGATGAAACCGGCTTCTGAGACCGATAAAAAGACATCATAATCTTGCTCTTCATTAGGCCTCCTTGTTTGTGATTCACAGCTTCCATTTATGAATTATGAGAGTAGGAACCTTTGAATGTATTCAAGAATGAGAGATGTAGATTGATGACACTCTCTTTGGATGGATAGGCCATATATATAGGAACTGGAAAATATTCAAAGTTCATACTTAAAGAATTCATCCATGTTCTCTAGGTTTGTTTTGTGATAGAAATGAATCTTTGAGTGGTGGAAAAAAGGCCAAGTGTTACTATTATTACTACTACTACTATGCTTTTGTGGGTTCAATGCTATAGTTCATTATCAATATGCTTGGAAATATTCTTGCTGAATATATGTACAGATGCTAAGTGATTAGTGGTTTAAGTTGGTAGCAATTTATAATTGAGCAGAAGATAAGTTGGATATGTTCTTGTACCATATTTAATTGGATTTTTTTCACTTTCCAAGATATGAATGTTGTGTTAGTACTCATTAAAGGACACCATGTAATATACCAGAATGTATGTGTATTTGACTGCATATAGTGCTGCAGATGTCCCACTATGCACCCCGGTTCCGCCTGTGGCTGCAGATCTTTCTTCAAATCTAACGTAGGACAAACCGGAGACTGGGGAGATCTACATTAACTCACAGCAATCGAAACTAGAACTATATCTCTTCAAGCCAACAGAAGTCGATCAATAAATACGCAGAATGAAGTAGAAACGGAGAGAGCTTGCAGACCTTGGAAGTGACCGATGGCGTAAAGCTCGACCCGAGCCGAAGACGAAAGAGATTTCTGGGCAACGTGTAAAATGGCGGGAAAATAGCTTTTCTCTCCACCATGATATGAATTTGGATTGGCCTTCAGTTATGAGTCAATACTCAATACTAGTAGTATTCGATAAGCCCAACACCAATGTTTGAAACTGAAATTGGTTAACTGAAGGGACACATCACACAACTTGTTATTAACTTACTGACAATTGCTATGACTATTTGTATTTTGTAGGTTATAACTCCATTTGATTTAATGGTTGATTAGTTAAATAGTCACGTAAAATTGATTGATAATAAGGCGATATACACCGTAACCAAGAGGTCACGGAAATTTCAAACAAAATCTTACTTTATACACCCTACATGTGCCTTTTCATATGAAATTTGAATAGCTTTTTTGTCTCTCGAGGAATTCATTCGAGTCATACTACATGAGAAAATGAAACTGAAACTGAAATGATCTTCTTAAACCCCCATGAAATGAAACTGAAACTGAAACTCTATTAATGGTGACATTTCAAAAGCCAAAGTCAAGAAATAATAAATCAAGTTTATTTTCCTAACCAAGTATAAATCAAGTCACCTACTTGGGTTTCTTTCTCCATCTTCTGCACCAACTCAAACAAATTAGTCCTTTAATTCTGTCCAACAGACAACATTTTCAGCTTATAAGCTTAAAGATATATCACCATATTCATTATTCATCAAAATGCCATGTGATCAGCAGAACGCGAACGAGGAAAATAAGAATAATCCGACAGGGACGATAGTCTTGGAAGTGTTTATCCATTGCGAAGGCTGCAGGGACCAAGTCATCAGAAGTCTCCGTGGATTTCATGGTTTGTCAAAATCACATCATACGAGTATTGTTTATTTTCAGTTGTGTTGTGTTTACATACTTTCATCATGATGTTAGAATGGTTCGTGTTAATTCCATACGAGTATTGTTTGTGCCAAGTGAAATGTAAATATATAGAAAGTGTTTAAGAGGCTGAATTTGATTACACTTGATTACTATAGGTGTTGAGGAGATTGAAATTGATGCCAAGAATCATAAGGTGACAGTGAAGGGGCAAAAGGCCGATCCTCTAGACGTGGCCGAGAGACTGAGGAGGAAGAGTGGGAAGCATGTTGAATTGATTTCTCCCATACCTAAGCCAGAAGAAAAGAAAGAGGAGAAGAAGCCTCAAGTAATGCATGGTTTCTTCATCTTTCGCGCTTTATGAAAATTATTCATATATACCTGTATTTGTAATAGATATAATTTTCTGCTACAGGAACCTGTGGTGATTGAAGTTGTGCTCAAAATGTACATACACTGTGAAGGGTGTGCAAAAGAGGTGAAATATTGTATTCACAAAATGGAAGGTATTCGATTATATTTGGCCCAAGTTACTTTATAATGCCATGAGGTACAAACAGTTCTGCAAATGGTCTGCAGCATTTGATATTCAAGTTAAGTATCCTAATGTGCAGGAGTGCAAACTGTGGATGCGGATATGGCGAAGAATCAGGTGACGGTTAAAGGAACCATGGATCCGAAGAAGCTCGTGGAGTTCATTGGCAAAAGAAGTGCAAGAAATGCAGAGATTTTAAAGCAAAGTGATGTTAAGATGATGACCAAATTAGTGGAAGAAACTGTGAACTGCGTTCATAACTATCCTGAACGAGAACTGGTTTACGCACCTCAATTGTTCAGCGATGAGAATCCCAATGCTTGTTCTGTAATGTAGAACAGAAAGCAGTTGAACAAGTCTGATTAGATGTTTAGTTAGAAAATTTCTATCATTATGAGAAAAATATGCAATGCAACAT
>JAQRGC012298720.1:0-11709 GCA_028659135.1 Plantago lanceolata | reverse complement strand
AATTCAACCCACCACGTTGCCACAAAGATTATAACTTGTTAGTCTTGTTTGACTAAAATAATCATCTTCGTGTTAATGAGGGAAACTTTCAGGAGAGACGATTTACAGCGAAAGACCAAACTATAGCTAGATAGAAGATAGTACTATTGTGCAAAATTCTCCAGATATAAACCATAGCCAAAACTCACAACTACGCAACAATAACCATTTACAACAACAACAACAAATTTTAACTATTATAATCACCCATTTCAAGCCTTAGACTTCCATATCTCTCTATAGCAAGAAGAAAGCAAAGAAGACGGAGCAAGCAAGATACGAGAAAACTTGTAGCAACGACAACTTTCCTCTAACGGCTGATGATCTTGGTCTTCCGCCGCTTGCAGCCCCGCCACCAAGCGGTACGGCGCGAACCCGCCTTTTAATTTGGACGACCATCTTCGGAGAATCGACTAGGCAGGGTTTATTTTTCCTATGTTGCTGACAGGGGACGGTTCCGGCTTCATTCGGTGATGTTGAGGTAGTTTCTTGAGCTGATGACGGAAAGGACAGGGTGAGTAATAAGATAGCTACGAATGACAGAGATAGGATTTGACTGGTGTGTTTCATTTTTTCGCTCAAAGTGTGAAATGGAGTGGATGAAGATGACTTATGGAAAGTTTGAAGTGAGATTGTCTAAATATAGTTGAAAAAACAAGGGGTCACAAGCCCACAGGGCTCCACACGCCAGCAACCTCCAGAAAGAACCGAGAAGCAAGAAAGCAACTTCATAGACATGTCTTGAACAAAATTACAACACTAAACAACTCACATGTTTAATAGTACTGCTGCTAGGTCAGTTGACTCGGTTGTGGAGATTTTCTTATACTTGATACCAATTACAGGATTGCTTTTCAGGGTAGAGTGTACGAAATATACAAGAAAAGTAGGAGAAATGACTTACATGTCTATGGAGTGTGGAATCAGTAAGTTAAGCAAAGAATTTAGTCAAAAGATCTGGCGGCAGCTTCTGTTGTGAAGAAACCTGACCAAGTTGCCGTGTTAGTTCGCCTATTACGCGGTCCATGTATAGCATGTACAGTGAATTTCTGCTCTCCAACAGCTCCAGGCCTTTTCGAGCACGGAAAATAGATGTCACCCATTCTTCCAAAAGCTCTACACAGCAATGATACAAAAAATTGGTTTAGTATCCTGGGTTAATCAGCTTAAGCAAACAGAGCGGATCCAGGTCTAGGCTTTCTTTGCTTGAGAAATGACATATTGACACACTGATCAGAACACATATGTTGCTTCGCAGGTCCATGACATGAAATACAATAATACATAATGAACGAATGTCTACTCACTTGTATCGAAGCCTTCACAGGTTGACCAAGAGAGCAAGTAGTCTGATACCAGACACTCAATAAGCTGGATCCTGGCATAAACATCAATTGTCAGTTGCCTTACGTGGAGTGTTATGCACATTTCATTTCATAATAATCATGTTTTGACCATATACACGTTTAAGTATTGCATAGCTTCTGCTGAAACATAGCACACAGGTAGCTTCACATTCCATGGGGATGGTCCGGAAGGACAGAAATAATAATGAAACATCCGAGGGCACGGTGATATGCTGAGATAGAGTGGAAGTACAGCTTAACTGAAAGATTCTGCGAGAAATATGAGCCATGCTAGGATACACTAAGGACAATATAACTCCTTGAACACTCTTACATATTGCCATTCGATGTCAAGCAATCTCAAATAGATCATCAAACATTTGTTTTTAACTTTTAACACTTACATTATGTACATGCAGTTATGCATTTTGGGAAAGCCAACGTCAAATGGATCCATAAAGAGTAAACTCTCTGAGATCACAGATATTCTGTGAGCCACAGCAAGGATGACACGCTGGCCAATGTAAGGGTCACTCCCAAGCTTACGCATTAAATGTTGAACATAGAACTCGAACTTCTGGAGGGAGTAATGCATTTCTGGTGAAAAAGAGACAATAATCAGAAACTGGCTAATTGTAAAAGAATCAAAACTAGAACTCAAGCAATGTGATGTTTAGAGATCTTATTCAGCAGCTACAGCCCACAAAATTATGCAAGTGCTAGCTCCAATCTGTTACCAACATATATTATCGAGTTTTCTTTTCTCAAAGTTGCAACCAAGATAATTAGTTCATGAAATGTCACCAAAAACATACCATTAGCTTGAGACGCACTACACATTCTATGCAGTAAGCGGATGATCATGCTACTCAAGATACTTTCAACAGTTTCATCTATATTTCCCTCTGACGGTAGAGCCTTTAATGCACCTACAGGAACCAGTTACAGAGTAAGGTTAAAAAAAACAATAGGAAAGATCACAGAATTGCAAGAAAAGATTGTTTAGAAAACCTTGGCAAAGAAGGACACAAATAACTGTCTTTGTTATTCAAGAGATACAGGATTGACATGAATTTAAAAAGCAATATAAACAAGAAGCATACATACCTCAGAAAATCAACTCTAATTGGAACTATACATATACAGAACAATATTAATCTAGTAACTAAAATTATTTGGAAACGGTCCTGCATATCAGAGCAAGCCGTACCCTAGACTATCTCCGAACAATTAAAGGAGACTGACACACCATGTTTTTAAAGTCAGATGCATTACGGAAGCAGAAATGGTAAATACATTATGCATGAAAGAAATCCATGAGCTTACCCAGAATGAAGTCAACAGCTTGGTGTGACCAGTTCTTGAATTTACCCTCGTCTGCCTGCAGAATGTACAGAAAGTTCAATAATGAATTGTATTGCACCGAACCAGGTGTCCCAATAAATGAATTCTCATCGGTATTAGGTTTCAGTGACCCAAAAGGTCCACCATTGATTGATAACATACACTGAGGGGTGAAGAAGTCTCACAGAGCTCCACAAGAAAATCTACCGCAGCTCTGAGTTGGTCCAAATTGTTTTCACCAAAATTGTCTGCACTACATAACATGCAAATAGGTAAACTACCATCCACAACAGGGCCTTCCGGCAAAGATTTTGTTGCAGGAAAGCAATGTACAGAAAGCTTAGAATATACAAATATTCGCAACTGATAAGACAGCTATTCTGGTATGCATTCCAAAGGAATTTGATCTCAAACTAATAATCAACTGCGGTTCCTGAATTGTTCGACTAGGTAACATAAATAACTCACCTACATAACAATATGAAATGTTCATAGAGCACAATTTAAGTGGAATAGATGATTGTGTACTTCTCATTTAGGCTAATGTCTTATTCATCAGAACTTGTCCACATGGAAATTCTTGTTACTCGTAGTTTGTTGGATGTACCTACTTACCTATATAGTGAATGTAACTAAAAATCATATAATCAAAATGGAAACAGCAACTCTAGTCCCCATCATCATAGTGTCTATTAGTAAGTACTATAGCATGCGCCTTATGTACGGCTTTTCAGCAACCTTCTCAACAACTAAGAGATAAATTTAGAGGAAAACTAGTACCAGTTCAAGTAATGCACCCCTTACAGTGTTATCACATTCCACATAGCTCTATCGATAAACTCCATAAATGTATTACGATGCCATCCCAACCTCCACAATGTTTAATTCACTGAAGCAAACTAATCATATTCAAGACAAGTACATCCTACCTAGAAAACAAAATATATGCGTATTACTACAGTTAAAGCATTTTTACCAGCGATATGTAATCTCTCTGATGCACCATCATGTCTTCTCGCCCTTCTGTCACTCAGTCTTACTGTAAATCAGAACACGAATTTCACAAATTAACTCTTAAAGAACTAAGTATTGACACTTGACAGGAAATCAAAAGCTTAATTTCACTACGACAGAGCAAGATACGTCAAATATCATACGCACAAAAACCTTGTCTGAGAAATCTACGCCGCAGCACATCATTGAACCTTCTCTGATCAGATTCAGACCCATCCATAGAAAACGTTGGGCTTAGTTCCCCCAAATTATCGAAGAAATAGCATTTGCACAACGCAGTTTGCGGAAATACATCATGATGCATCCCATCTGAGGTATGAAAACACATCAAGTGTGAAAATCATCCATCGAAAATCGCCATAAGCTCAATTACAGTCAGCACCATACACCATACTTACATTGATCTACTTCTAATCTTATCCGAGAAGAGGCAAACAATAGTACAAATTTACAATACAGCAAAAAACATTCGCCCTAGGCTAAAACAAACATAGTCTACAAATCATCAGTCGAAAATTTCCATAAGCTCAACTGCTCAATCATAGGCATCATGATACCAACATTGATCTACTCTAATACGAGAAGAGGTAAACAATAATATAATAAACAATAGCACAATACAGCAAAAATTGTTCGGCCTAGTCATCGAATACACAGAAAATTAAGCATGACAATGTGATTTAGAGAACTGAGAACTAGCCTTCCGCAATTTTCAGATCTTCCTTGAGTCTGAGAATTTCTGCTTTCCGCTGTTTGGCCTAAACATTACCGAAGCAATAAAATTAGCAATCGATTCACAGGAAAGCACAGTGAAGCTGCAAATCAGAAGCGTACGGAGAGGAAAGTGACAGAGACGACTACTGACCTTGCGTTTCCACTTGATAGCATCCGATTCAGAAGCATTGCTGCCGTGAGCTTGAGGAGGATCACGATTGGGGGAAGAAGGACGATCCTTCTGGTTCTGGAGCTTGGATTTAAGAACCGAAATAAGTAGGGCAAGCTTCAGAGATGGATTCAAATCGTTCTTAGGTTGTGTTGTTGCTGGGTTTTCCATTTTCAGTCTTAGCGCGAGACTGAAGAATTTGACTGGGTTTGGATTTAAATAGGATGATGAGAAATTGAGAATTGAGAATTTGAGATAATAACCCCTTTGGAAAAGCGATTACTCCTATCTCTATGTCTATGATAGGAAGCACGGAAACGAAAACGAGACGAACATGTGAAAATGCAAAATTCGAATGGAATCAAACTTGTACTCTGATTCCATGAGGCCAGGCCTAATAAAAATATTGGGAAATGGTGAAGAGAAGTATTAATCATGGTTCTAGTTCTACCATGTTTCCGAAAATGAAAACGTATCTACTCGGTATAAGAAATGTTGGCCATTTTACTATTTCCGTGCTAAGCAACTTCTATGGGGCCTAATAAATATTTTGAAATGGCGAAGAGAAGTATTAATTATGGTTCTAGCTCTACCATGTTTCCGAAAATGAAAACGTATCTATATGAAACACTAGCCATTTTGCTATTTCCGTGCTAAGCAGCTTCTATCGATTTCCTTTTAACTCTTTTACGTGATTCAGCGTGAAATTCATTTTAACTTTTTTACGTTTGTTTTTTCAATGTATACCTATTTTGAATTGCAGCTTTGCCACCAAGTTTAATCGCGACTCGCGAGAGATTACACTCCACTCAGATGAAGACGTTCTTTTTTATACTACGGGGCTACACACTGAAGTCCCATGCTATATGACACAAAACAATATAAAATTTGAAATACTAATCAAATAAGTATAAAACACCCGGGTCCAAACAGACCCTCTCCCTTCACTCTCGAGCAAACATACATGGACATTAGACACATTACTCGGTAGACCAAAATTTATGTTGTAATAAAGTCTCTCTGCTTTAAGACTCACTCAACTATGGTGTTAAGTTACAAATGACTCCGACCTTAAAACAAGCTCTCACAATCGGCAATGTCTGATGCCTGCGATTCCAGAATCTCCTTTCCGTTCGAGCCAATGCTAACAATCTTGACTGCAGTGCTGAATATGGCCTTCTGGAAATAATCATCACCAACCTTTCCCAAGATCTCCTTCACCGACTTAAAGTCGATTGCTCCGGCCAGGATGACATTCCCAACAATCTCACCAAAATTTGTGGGAGCCTTCGGTAAATCAATGGCAAGATCATCCAGTAACTCAGCAAAAAGGAGGCATCCGCCAGAGATATCCGTTGAGCTAATAACCTTTTTAGAGAACAAATAATCAAGAAGTTTTGCAATTGGATCCGCCTGAGGTGGACTTTTCTCCAAACCAAGAGAAATGGCCTCTTTCACGAGTTCAAGGTGATAAGCCGGGAACTTCAGCTCTTCAACACATTGCAATGCCTCGTCCAATAGCCTCACGCTCAAGTATTCCTCCAATAGTGAGGATGTTTTTCTCTTCAGGTCATCAGTATTCGGTCTTCCCACAGCAGCTGAAGGTTTCACACTAACTGAAGGACTTGACACGGCTGGAGCTTGTCTGAAAGGAGTAGGAGTTTGAGGTTTGGGTTCCGCAGCAACATAGTTAGTGGACCGAGCAGGTGACGCACCACTTCCCTGCAAGAGGGCACTGGTCATGCCACCCATGAAGGTGCTGTTCCCTTGGGGAAGGAGCCGCTGATTCACAGATGGTGATTTTCCAACCACAGGGGCCTGAGTTGGAATGCTTGAAATATTGCCCCGAGGCATAGAGCGAGACCTTGGAACTTCCCAGTTGTCATTATCCACTCCAGGCATTCCAGGCATCTTTCTTGCTCCAGGCATACCAGGCATCATGCCACCTTGACCAAGGCGGTTCATTGGGAATCCACCTGGACTGATATTTCCTTGAGCTCCAGAAGCAGCAGCTCGGTTATTTCTAGCAGTAACACCTGGGCGCAATCCAAGAATCTTTTCTGCTTCCGAGTGGATCTCGTTAATAGTTTTGGCTTTCACCTGGTAATGTAGAACAGTAAAGCCCATGAGTAAAAATAATGGGGACAAGAACAGTATAAAACAAGTGTAATACATAGATCTTCTAGTAGAAGTTGATCCACATGTATATCACACAAATGAATCGCAGCCTTAAGGGGTCTAATAGATGTGGCTAGATAGTGTATTTACAATACATTACAGTATAGTACGATGCTCACCTCTTCCCGCCTTGGAACCCAATTGTTGGAACGAAGATCAATAACATCACGGAGCATAAACTTATGTCGTGCTGCTAATTGTGGCTTTGTAGACAAGTCCTTCAAGCGAGTAAAGTACATATCATTGATGCGCTTCGACTTTGGGCTCTCATCAAGCTGTTTACCAATCGTTTTGAAGAAATGGCATATGGCCTCAACATTTTCCTCTTCAGGGCAAGTGTTGTTATCTTGACCCAGGAGTTCCTGATCAAAAGCTCAATCGTATTAGAAAGCCATTATGTACGAATAGGCAAAAGAGAATGCACAGAAAACGTATTGAAGAACACTTGGGTCGATAAGCTGCAATTATTCCAACATGATTAAAAAAGTGGCTCACTGAAAAGAAGAAAACCTGAACAATGTGGTGAACAATTTTCTCTGGAACCATCTTCTGCTTCAAAAGTTCACCGATCAGACGAATGTTGCCAAGCATGCGCAGTTTGACTAGCCTTTCTTTATCTATGCGCTCTTGCTCTTGTTCAGGAGCCGTCATCTGTCGTACCTCCTCTCTCAATTTGTCAGCACCCTCAAATGCTTCCTGGCAGTTATTTAGGAGAACTCGCTTGAATGTAATTTCTTTGCCTCCTGGCTCATCAGATGGGAATGGAGGGAGCTTTTCATTGAGATCCGAACAAAGTAACGCGTACATTGGGCAAAATGTTGGCTCCAGGACAGCCTTGTCAAATATCAAGGAGATGACTCCCTGCAAATATAAGGGACACACATTCAATATTTCAAGTGACTACATCAAAATAAACTAAAAAAGTAAAAAGCACCCCAAAGAAAGCCTAACCATCAAATACATTCACAAAGTATCCTACCTTCAAAATGTCAGCTGATGTGATTCCAGAGTCAATCAACTGCCCCTTGAGAAGATCAAACTTTTCAGGAGTCAGTTTGTTCAGTATTCTGCGAAAATCATATGTTACTTAGCATCAGATATCTACGAAACAATGAAATTGAAGTCAACAGATTTTACTTGATATTGCCGCTAAAAGAGAAAATACCAAGGGAACTCTACCTAAAATGACAATTTCACCAACAATTTACAATGGGGGTAATAGTGAATATATGCAGCTAGGAGGCTTGTTGGGCAAAAAGATCAAATACTAAGGTAATCTACCATGATGATAGCACAACTTCGACTTGAGAACCAAGCACGGGAGACAATATGTGCAGACAGTGCAGTTATGTATTAGATACAAGGTTCATTACCCCTTCACTGTCTTCAAAACTCTATCCGCGTCAGAAAGAGTCGCTCGTCGTGCAGACCATGGTACATCAGCCTTGGCAAGAGCAGGTGCAGCCTGTTGATGATTGAAAGGAGATTTCATAATTGTTTAAAAGCAACAATATGATAGCATAGCAAGCTACTACAATAAAACATGAAAATAAAATTATGAGAACCATGCTGATTATTATAAATTTGATACTGTACGATATGAAAATCACATATGTTTTATAGAAGTTCAAATATATCCTCAGAAACTGCAGACTGAAAGCCTCTATATTACCATCCATCATAAAAACTGACCCAAACAGAAAAATAAAAGTGGTAAATATATAGTGAGTTTCACATTGTAGATAAATTTCGATTTACAAGGTTCCGAAATTAATGGGGGGCAACTGTATGACACAATCTATCTATGATGGCAGCAAAATTACCCCTCAATTATAAGAAATGTGTCCACTACCAAACTGTGAGCTCACCTGCTCTTGTCTGTTGTAGTGATTTCCATCCTGTTGCCTAGGGTCAGACCGACCACCAAAGTCTCTGTCTCGAATAGCCTCCCAGGATCTCTCCTCAGCAGGGGCAGCAGCAGATTGTGCTGATCGGTTACGCCAATTACGACTGTCTGGCTCGGAATAACGAGCCTGCAGGCCTTGCAACTGATTCAGCGTAAAAACAAAATAATTATACCTCTAGTATTGTATTAATACGAGCACATTGGCAATAAATAAAAGTTAATGGAGGTGGAGCCCAAAGAAGAATAATGAACTCACATTGATCCTCGTTAAACTTTTCTTTATAACTATAACAAGATTTCAACTAAGATGAAAGTGGCAGATTAAAGGCATAACTTTGACAAATTTCTGGGAAGAACATGTGTGTCATAATAGTCAAGTTCAAGATCAGTACTCACATTGTTTTCACCACGACTCCAGCTAGGATCTGTGCCAGAAAACTCAGCTTCAACTTCTTGTTTGACTTTTAAAATATCAACTGTGATGTCAACAACCTAAAAGTCACAACCAAGTAACATTCAGACAGCAGATATTAACACATACATAAATACTTAATACACAAACATATAGCATGTGATTTTCATGGCAATTTTGCCCTAAAATTTCACTACATGCTTCTATTTTCATCCTTCATTATTTTGTATAAATGTGCTAAATTTCTACTTATATTCATTCAGCACCAACGTGCATACTACCTATTTGTAAGTGGGTAAAATAAATGGGTAATTTTCACCCATTGCCCATATTTTTTGACCCTACTACTACCATTTTCCAGCCGTGATTTTTATATAAAGACAAACACAAGGTCAAGATGCGTCAAGGTAGCGACTGAATTGGTGCTTTAAATAGTAGGTGAAGAGGACAACCGTCAACACAACCGGTTCTTTAGAAATTAGAAAGGAGTGCTGCTATAAAAAAGCGAAATGAAAGTAAAACTAATGGTACAAATGGGAGGGGAAAGAAATCAATGGTGATGTGCGGTGATTAATAATTAAAAGTAGTTTCCTTACTAAACAAAGATGTGAAAAAACATTAACGCAGATGTTCTGGATAAGTAGCCAACTAGCCAAGTAGTACATTAGAAAGATGATTTACCTCTCTTAGCAGCATCAACTGTTCTTTAGTATAACGGATCCGCTCACGGCCGTCAACTCTAGATTCTCCAATCTGTCACAAATAAACAAGAGAGTTAGCACTTCAGAGTAAAACAAATAATGCAGCAGTTAATGACATATTACTTGATGTGCAACAGTAACTTCTCAGGAACATGGAGGATGCGGAACAGTATTAATAATGCTGCAAGGATTGATACATCACACATGAGGTTTCGCTAAATGACACAGACCAGAAACGGCAGGTTTGTAAAATCAAATGGGCATGTGTACAAGCATCACACGACAGGAAGAGGACAAAAAAAATACATAATAAATTCACATACGGAAAACAGAACCTCAAAAGCAACACCTAGACTTTTGACACATATTCGTAAGATTTACACATGAACTATACTACATAATGTGTATACTGTTGCTTTACATGAGAAACCACAAATTTAGTTCCACTAAAAATTCCTTCACTCACACCGGAATCTAACACTAAACCGCAATGTTATATACCAACAGGTTTCTTTATGGGCATTACGGTACTCCTTGCATGCCCACCTAAAGCCTGTATATTGCTTTACGTCCATATTTACAGCAACTACGCTCCTTAAGCGCAGTGCCAAGAATTAGGACGCCGGCATCAGCAAGTGACACCGCCAATTTCAAATACATCATCCAATTATGCCAGTTAAGCAGAACTACACAGAATACTGTAACATTCTAGACTTCATGTGAAAAAAGAAACTACATAAAACTTGCTCATCTATCTACGAGACTTACAAAAAGACAATGTGCAATGCCAAAACACAAAATAGACTGTCCATGTCACAATTTCATCAGCTGCACTATCCACAATCCATCATCACAGTCCACAAAAACTTGTTAACCGAATTCGTAAGCATGTAACCAAGAAAACATCCAAAATTTCACATATAAGCATGCTCTAACACTGATTATCTTACAAAAATTAAAATGCACCAGCTCAATCACAGTAATCACAGTAAGAAAAGCAGTTACTCAGCTACTACAATTCAAACACAAAACGAATCCGATAAAAGGACCAATTCTCCTACAATAACAGAAACTAAAACAGAAACAATAGATCTGCCATTGAATTCGACGAATTAAGACCTTGAAACCGGCATGAGGACGAAGATCAGAACTCGCCGCCGAATCGAAACGCAGGCCAAAAGCTCTGCCTCCTCCGCCGCCGCCGCGATTGCCGCCGCCTGGTCTCAAGCTCAACATTGTTTGATCGGACATAACTTACTAATCGGAAAAGTGTTTTGTTACAGTAAAGGATTGCAAATGGTGATAATCTATATATATGATTAAATATATAGAGATTGCTCTTGTCTCTCTGGTGTATGCGTAGATAGAGAAAGAAGTGGGTGTTTTATTGATTTCCCTCTCAGCAAGGAGGTGGGGAAGAAGAACTGCTGTTAGGTTATGTGAGGTAAAGTAGTAGTGATGAAGAGAGAGAAAAACCCTTGTTTGGGGATGCAGGATATAGCAGACTAGCAGTATGCAAATTGGACTATACTTTAATTTTTACTTTTGTAATTTAACGTGATTTATAGTTAAAATGTCAAATACAATTTACGTAAAATCGACTTTTTAAACTTCTAATAAAAGTAGATTAAAAGTCATTTGTAAATTATTTGCAAACACACACTTAGTGTGTGTGTGATAAGTGTCATTTCGGAGGGATTTGGAGCCGAAATCCCTCATTTCTCGGATTTTTGGCTGTTTGATAGGTTTTAAAAAGCCCAATGGGCTGAGGATTTAACAATCCCTCATCAGTCGGGCCCTTGAATTTTAGTGTAAAAAAAATACCTAGTTAGACTAGGTATTTTGAGGCATTTGAAAATTGGACCAAATCCTCCAATTTCCCTCAC
>JAQRGC012298700.1:0-10602 GCA_028659135.1 Plantago lanceolata | reverse complement strand
CTCGCCTCCTCTTCCCTCGGCGAGCGTATTAAAACCGGCAGCGAGCAGCTCGGCCGCTCAATCAGCACCAAAGTGAAGGATCTCCTCCAAACCCCCACGCCTGAATCGAAGATCGTCGACGAGGCCACTGCGGAGACCATGGATGAGCCTAATTGGGGCCTCAACCTCCGAATCTGCTCCATGATCGGCCGCGAGGAGCTCGACGGCGCCGAAATCGTCAGGGCGATCAAGCGGAAGCTCGATCCGGGGAGGAGTCCGGTGGTGCATAGCTTGACACTCGATTTGCTGGAGACGTGCACTTCCAATTGCGAGAAGGTGTTCTCGGAAGTGGCGTCGGAGAAGGTGCTGGAGGATATGGTGAGGCTGATTGATGACTCGAAGACGGAGCATGAGAATCGGGTGAGGGTGATGCAGCTGATTAGGGCTTGGGGTGAGGCTGAGGATCTCAATTACTTGCCGGTTTTTCACCAGACGTATATGGTATGGTGATGCAGCTGGTTTTTTAAATGTCATTGTTCATTTTAGCTTAATAGAGTAGTACTGTAGTAGTATTTGTTTTTGTTCTATTATGCAGTGTTGTTAGTTTTGTTGATTGAATCGAGCTAGATAACGTAGTCGTAAGTAGAAATTACTGAAATTTTGGATGATGGTGGTGTTGTGGTGGTAGCATTTCGATTAGTTTTACCTCGAAATGCTCCGTGATTGGTTTATGTACTAGCTAGTTTAGCTCCATGGATTACAGTCAGTGTGACTCCCCAGGCTCAGTGATTAGGAAACTCTTTAACTGTTTAACAGTTGAACACGAACTAGTGTAACTGTAACATCAGATTGGCGTAAGGTTCCTTTGATAGTTTACGGTCGATATTGTTTTCTTGCTGTAGTGGTTGTTTTATATAGTAGAAATGGTGTAGCTAAGAGTAGCTCGACTCAATCAAGGCACGGGCCGGATGGTGTTGAACAGTCTGGGAACGATAGCTAGTCCCTTTTTTTATTTTGTGTTTCCCCTGGGAGTTTTTTCTGTCTTCTTCGAGTGTTCGCTTGTGTTAGTAAGGATGCCATTGTTTGCTCTTGTTCTTTTCTGTTAGCTAGATTTCACTTCATATCAAGATGCATGCCTACTGTTGAGATTATCATAAGGCATTGTTCATTTATAGGGTGATTTAGTTAGTGGATCGGAGACGTAATAATGTTTTAGTTTTAAATTAGAGGTTTATCTTGGACTTCATTAGTCAATACACTTCTACATTCTACTGTTTGATTTTAAACGTTTATAAACATCTTCTTTGTTATTCCCCTTAATTCTAGCACTAGTTACCTTGTTGCTGTATTCCCATTTTCAAATAATAAGCCGACTATTTTTATTATTTGTAGACAATGAACTTTTATGTTGGTTTTCAACTTTTCATCCACTTAAATTTTAGCTTTACCTAATTTTCTATTTTTGTAAACACCACACTTTTACTGCTCTATAATTAATGTAATCTCTTACAGGGGTTTCTATTATGTCCTAAAGTTACTAAACACTGCCAACTTGTAGTTTATGACTTTATGTGAAGAAAATGTTATAGCAAACGCAGACATGAGCTAAAGCTATACTATAATTGTAGATTTTACTTGTCAAAAAGATTGCCTTCAATGTTACATTTCATAGCCAGGTGTTATCTGTTCTACGCATAGACTCGTTTTTCCTTATTATTTTGATTATGCATCTTATGAAGCATTTCACTCGTTAGCTTTTGCTATAAAATCTACTATTTGAGTAGTACAGAAATTTATTGTTGCATATAAATGTATACTGGCATGTTATTGCTGCTTTTACATATTCTGGCTCGACTTAAAGTGCATCTGATTCTATTGCATAACTGGTGCTTCCTGCTTTATAAGTTATGTTCCTCTCCATCACGCTGTGGATGGAGATTATCCATAGTTCTTTCCTGATCTAACCTTAATGTTATCAACAATTGATCTAATTTTATTGTTGTCAGCAATTGCAATCGAGAGCAACTCCTCCTGGAGAAGAACAAAATTCGCCCTCCGAGCAGCGCAGCCTTGAGTCATATCTTGATCAACCAACACCTATTGCACCCCCTCCAAGTTATCCTTTTCCCAACTCTGGGGTAGAGAATGAAGATGAGAATTTTATTGTTTATGAAACACAGCCTGTTGAAGAGAAGAAAGAGTATCTTGTCATCGCCAGAAATAGCCTTGATATTCTCTCTAGTATACTGAACTCTGATTCTGATCCAAAACCCCTCAAGGTAATTTTGCACTTCCTCGTTCCACATTTTTAGTTTTACAGATCTTCTGTAATATCCTATGCTAGTGCTTCTACTATTAGTACATTCACGATATTTAATACTTTTTGCCTTCATGAAATTGTCTAGACAAGGCTGGCTAAAAATGTGAACCACTTGTATCTTCTGGCATCTCTTTCTAGCCTATTCGAATTAAATCACTATTTTCTTTTCCATGAATATCTGTATTATTGAATCAATCGCTTCTGCTAAATTGGTAGTTCTCTTTTTCTATGGTATGGTGGTTGCAGGAAGATCTGACTATCAGCATGTTAGAGAAGTGCAAGCAGTCTCTTCCTGTTGTTCAGAGAATCATACAAAGCACAACTGATGATGAGGCGATGCTATTTGATGCTCTGAATCTCCACGACGAGCTTCAATCAGTCATCTCCAGGCATGAGGAGCTGACAGCCATCTCTGAACCAGCACAACCAGAAAGCGATAAGACTGAGGAACAACTTTCTGGAGTCTCGAATGCTACTGAAACTACAATGCCACCCCCGAGTGGAACTGAAACCAAAAACAAAGTGGCTGATAGCTCTACAACAAGCAGCAACGAGGCAAATAAGCCTGAAGTGGAACCCAATAGCCACACAAAAGAGAATTCGGAAGAGCATCAACGAGTACCAAATCAGTGATCGTAATGCCAACCGTTTATTATACGAAGGATTGGCTTATTGTTGAAACTCTTTGTCATCTTAGGAACAATATTTCATGCATCCGGCTGCCTTTGTGCACTGTGATAGGTAGTGTTGCTGTAAATTAGTCGAACGATTTGCATATTCTAGCGTTTAATGTTATTATATTTATGGTTTATTGACATATTGGCCTTTGTTTGTTACCATGAATAAATACACCTTATGAGTTTCACTGTGGAAATATGTAGCCTTTGGACCTTGAATATACTGTATACGTACTACTACTAGAAAGGATGATGATAGTGCCAGAGTAAAATTTGGATTGCCAAAACTTTATCTGGCATTAGCAATTTATGCTCTGACATTATCAATGGGTTTTGGGTTCCACAAATCATCATCCATTGCTGGTATGAAAAATGAATGTGCCTCATTTTCAGTTCTTGTTGATTTTGTTCAAAATGATACCAATACCTCAGTTTTTCATTACTCCATTAGTATTTAGCATAAACCATATTAACTTCACTTCCCAATTTCACTCAACACTGAGTCGTCAGTGTCATCAAATTGCCGATCAAGACATCAATTTTCCTTTTACCAGTCGTCAGTGTCATCAAAGTTACATTTACATCAGAGTAAGACAATGTCGCAGGTTACTACAAATCCCATAATTGTACTAACATCATAAGCAAAACCTGATACTCCAGTAGAACAACCCAGAAGAGTACTAAAACTGTAAAAATCAGTAGTAAAAAGTAAAAGTGAAAATACTGAAGATGAGTACTATCAACTGGAGTATCAAGTAAAATTAACCCCAGTAGAACAACCCAGAAGAGGACTAAAACTGTAAAAAAATCGAGAAATAGCATCAGAAGAGAGAATAATATACCTCAAACACTAACACAAGAGACAAACCAGTTTCTTGTGAGTTTCTCAGAAATATGAAGACACCTATCCATGCTGAAGAACTTATGTGTAAGCCTCAAGAGCTGCATAGCCATGCAAACTGCAAAATGGCAACACTCATCAGCTTCAAACTCACACATGTGTCAAGTGCATAACTCACCAATCCCCCTATAAAACCCAACGCTTTCTCATCGCCACATCTCATCACAGAGTTCATATACACTCTTCAATCATGCATACTAAGCTCTCTCTTTCACTTGTCACTTTTCTTGTGCTTTTAAGCTTCGCCTTGGCTAGTCGAGACACTAGCCGAGGTGCATGCCAACAGGAATGCCAAATCAACAGAATCACTGCTCAAGAGCCCACCTCGCAAGCCCAAGCCGAAGGTGGCATTACTGACCTCTGGGATTACAAAAACAATCAATTCCAATGTGCAGGTGCAGCCTTTTACCGCACCACTCTGCAACGCAACACCCTGCTGCAACCTAACTATCACAATGCACCGCTTCTGGTCTATATTGTTAAAGGTCTGATCACTTAACTTCATTTCCATACTTCTTTAAAACTCAAATAACAACAACAGGATTTGCTCACTGATCATCTTAATTTAAATTGATTCTTGATGCATGCAGGCTGGGGAATGTATGGAGTTATGATTTCGGGTTGCCCTGAAACTTTTGAGTCCTCTCAGCAAACCCAAGAGGGGGACAGACGCCAAATGTTCATGGACAAGCACCAGAAGATCGAATACTATCAAAAGGGCGACATTATCGCTATCCCTGCCGGAGCACCTCACTGGGTTTACAATTCTGGTGATGAAGAAACTGTATTTGTTGTTTTGAAAGATACCACCAACCAGGCCAATCAACTTGACATGGGCCCAAGGGTAAGCACCAAAATAAAAATAAAGAATAAAAAAAAATGGCAAGGCAATTCACAAAAAGAAAATAAACATTTTTATGAAAAGTGAAAAACGGGGATATATATACTATCATGGTTGATATATCATACTGTGATATTGCAGACATTCGGTTTGGCTGGATCACGTGGCAAGAATGGCAACGTTTTCAGAGGATTTGCCATTGAGACATTGATGGAGGTATTTGGAGTGGATCGGGAAATAGCAAGTAAGCTCCGAGGAGAAAGTGACCAAAGAGGCCCCTTCATCAAAATCCAGGGAGGACTCCAAGTCATCAGCCCTCCTATTAGGCGAGGCGGAGGAAGCACTGAACAGGAAGAGTATCAGCCTAGCACTGAATGGCCCGGCGGCCAAGGGGACCAACCTGGCTATCAGCCAGAAAGGCCTGGTGACTCCCGTCCCAGCACAGGTGCTAATGGGATAGAGGAGACTATATGCACGGCCAAGAACAGGGAGAACATCAACAACCCTGCACGTGCCGACATCTACAACCCACGTGCCGGTCAATTATCTACCGTTAACAGCCACACCCTTCCAATTCTCAGCTTCCTACAGCTCAGTGCCGCTAGAGGAGTTCTTCACAGGGTAACTCGTGAACAATTTAAAATTTTAGATTCATAACAATACAGCACAAGACTTCACAGATAATTTATTGGCTGTTAAAAGAAAAACAAAAACTAACCTCATTTTCGTCCACGTGCAGAACGCAATCATGGCACCACACTGGTGCGTGAACGCCAACAGGGTCATGTATATCATACGCGGAGACTGTAGAATGCAAATTGTTGACCACAGAGGTCAGGCAGTGTTCGACGGACAGGTGACTCAAGGGCAAGCGATCGTGATACCACAGAACTTTGCGGTGGTGAAGCAGGCAGGCGAGCAAGGTGTCGAGTGGGTGGTGTTCAACACCAATGACAATGCAATGCTCAACACTCTGAGCGGACGGACCTCCGCCCTAAGGGGTATTCCAGCTTCGGTGCTAGCCAATGCATACCAGATCTCTTATCAGCAGGCAGGGAGGCTCAAGTTTAACAGGCATGAGACACTGTTCTTCACCGGTAGTAGGTCTGGAAGGCAGGGAAGAGTAGATGTGAGCTCAAGAGAAGAAGGGAGTGCAATTGCATAAGCATCAGGGAGAAATAGTGAAAGAAACACCGATGGCGGAGAGAGAATAATAATAATGCCAGTGTGCATATGTATCCTCTGTAGTTAAAACGAGAGTTTTCCTTCAAATAAGAGCATGTTAAGAGCTTTTTGTACTATGCGGTTTTATCACTAATAAAGATAAGAATTTTGCTCCAAATCATCTTCATTTTGATCGTAAACAGTATATAAGAAAGTAGATTATCAAGTAAAACAACCGCAATCAAACATACGCATAAGAGTAAAACTGTAAAATTCAAGAAATAGCAAAACAGGAGAGAATATGCCTCAACACAAACACAGACAAATCAGTTTTTTGTATGCTTCTATGATAATTAAGACACTTGCCCCTGCTTAAAAAACTTATGTGTAAGCCTCAAGACATGCATAGCCATGCATGCTGCAAAATGGCAGACTAATGACTTAAAATTTCACATGTGTCAAGTGCTTACCTCACAAACCCCGTTATAAAACCTCACGCTTTCTCCTCGCCACTTCTAATCACAGAGAACACTCTTCAATCATGAATAATAAGCTCTTTGTTTCACTTCTCACCTTTCTTCTGCTCTTAAGCTTCGCCTTAGCTGCTAGAAACACCAGCCAAGGCGCCGGAACATGCCAGCAGGAGTGCCAAATTAATAGAATCACTGCTCAAGTGCCCATAGCCCAACTCGAACCCGAAGGTGGCGTTAGTGAGTTCTGGGACTACTTCAACAATGAATTCCGATGTGCAGGTGTAGTCCTTCAACGTCACACTATGAAATCCAAAAGCCTAATGCAACCTCTTTATCACACTGCGCCAGTTCTGATTTATTTTATCCAAGGTCTGGACACTAACTTTCATTTTCAGCCTTGTATAAGACTCAAATAAGAACACTAGAATTTGCTAACAGATCTTCTTGGATTGATTCTTGATGCGTGCAGGCAGTGGAATGTATGGAGTTATGATCTCTGCTTGCCCTGAAACTTTTGAGTCCTCTCAGCAATCCCAGCCGGGGGACAGACGCCAAATGTTCTTGGACAAGCACCAGAAGATCGAACACTATCGACAGGGCGATGTGCTCGCCATCCCAGCCGGAGCAGCTCACTGGATTTACAATGCTGGTGATGAAGACACTGTCATTATTGTTTTGGTAGATAGCACCAACGGGGCCAATCAACTTGATACAATCCCAAAGGTAAGCACCAAAAAAGAAATAGACAATTTACATAAAATAATTATCATAAGTCTTCTTATGAAAAGTAAAATAGTAAAAAATACTATTATGGTTGATATATCATCCCGTGGTATTGCAGACATTCTCCCTGGCTGGATCACGTGGCCAGAACGGAAATGTTTTCAGAGGATTCGACATGGAGACATTGGTTGAGGTATTTAAGGTGGATCCAGAAATAGCAAGTAAGCTGCGAGGAGCAGATGACCGAAGAGGCCATTATATCACAATTCAGGGAGGACTTAAGGTCATCAGCCCTCCTATTATTAGAGGGGGTGGAGCAAGCACCGAAAGTGAAGAGTATCAGCCTGGCACTGAATGGCCCGGAAGCCAAGGGGACCAACCCGGTGGCTCTCGTCCCAGCACAGCTGCTAATGGGATAGAGGAGACTATATGCACGGCAAAGAACAGGGAGAACATCAACAATCCTGCACGTGCAGACATCTACAACCCACGTGCTGGTCAATTATCCACCATTAACAGCCTCACCCTTCCCATTCTCGGCTTTCTCCAGCTTAGCGCCGCTAGAGGAGTTCTTCACAGGGTAAGTAGTAAACAGTTTTAAATTTTAGATTCATAACAATTCAACACTAGACTTTTTCACAAATCATTTTTATTCTTCCTCCCCCAAAATTTATGAACTCTAACGGTAATATGATGCACAGAAGCTCAAACCAATTCCCAATTCTCCAATCAAATTTATTTTATTTGTTGTTAAGAGAAAACCAGAAACAAACTTACATCTCCTCAACATGTAGAATGCAATCATGGCACCACACTGGTGCGTGAACGCCAACAGAGTAATGTACATCATACGTGGCGACTGTAGAATGCAAATCGTTGACCACAGAGGTCAAGCAGTGTTCAACGGACAGGTGACTCAAGGGCAAGCGATCGTGATACCACAGAACTTTGCGGTGGTGAAGCAGGCAGGCGAACAAGGTGTCGAGTGGGTGGTGTTCAACACCAATGACAATGCCATGCTCAACACCCTCAGTGGACGGACTTCAGCTCTGAGGGGGATTCCAGTTTCAGTGATTGCCAGCGCATACCAGATCTCGATCCAGCAGGCGCAGAGGCTCAAGTATAACAGGCAAGATACACTGTTCTTCATCGGAAGTAGGTCAAGAGGATGAGGGAGTGCAATTGCATGAAACCATCGGGAAGAAATAATGAAAGAAATACCAATGGCACAGAGAGAATAATAATGCCAGTGTGTGTGTGTGTGTAATGTTCAGCAGTGTATGCATCCTCTTAGCTCTAACGAGAGTTTTTTCTTGTAATAAGAGCTTGTTGAAAGCTTTTTCTTCTAAGCGATTTTATAGCTTAAATGCCTAAAAAATGACAGAATCCTACTTCAGTTATTGCACTTTACAGGTTTACTAAAATTTAAAACAATTACAATCTCTACCCTGAGATTCCTCTGTTATACATAGACCTGTACTTGGTAGTATACAGTATAACTTAAAAAGAGGGTAATCCAATGCACTTTTCAAATCAGAAGATTGCTGTTTCACTAATTTGAAAGAATCAAAATTAATTTGCTTCTGCGTTTATCCATGGCTAATTTGTCAGTAGGAAAAGAAATACACTTTTAAACCCAAATTATCACTCACATAACAGTTTCCTACCTAAACTAACAAAAAGTTACACTTTCCAATCTAAAATATTAAAATCTGATATATAACATGGAATTTAATAGTGAAATATTTATCAAAAATACATTAAAATTCCATAAAAATATAAGAGAATGTACAAATTATTAGTAAATGGTAAGAAAGCTCATTTACTTTAGCCCACATCCACCCGCTACCCATATGATTTTATGGTAATCCGCCCATATCCACACTCCTAACTGCAGCATTACGCCATTACAGTTTGTTGGGTTCTTCTTTCTAATTGTCAAATAGTATCATTCTAAGCATAACAAATATAAAGGCCACGAAAAATCAGAGCCAAGAAAACCAAGGATGAAGTTCGTAATGAAACTCCAATATTCCCGTACCAGATAAAACTTACAGCCATAAGATATACTATTCACGTTAAACCAAACTCATGGCAGAATCCAATCTGAACAAGCATATGGAAACCTAGCTTTTGTTTTTTCTCAAGAGCAAAGCCACACACCCAGAAAGAAATCTTATGTGGAAGCCACCAAGGTAAATAGACAACCAATAATGCCAACCAACTCGATTAAAGCCCAAGGGTAAGCATATAAAAGAATTAATTGGTAATTTAGCAGCAGAAAACTACTACTCCATCATAATCAATATTTTAGGTTACCTTTTCTATCAACATCCTAGTAGAACTATTCATTATGAGCCCATACACATGTATAATACTACCAAACAAATATATATGAACTTAAAATACTCACTTAGACAGAGTCGGTGCGTAGCTAATGCGCGTACTGGTTAATGTCCCATAAAGTGATATTGCAGCCATTCTTCTTGGCTGGATTGCAACAGCAGCAAGAACAACAGGAACAAATAGAGACGCGACCTGCATTAATATGGAAATGTTTTCAAAGGATTCAACATTGAGACACTGGTTGGGGTATTTGGGGTGGATCAGCAGACAGCAAGAAAATCTCCAACAACAAAAAGATAAAAGAGGCCACCTTATCAAAATCGAGAGATGACTTCAGGTTATCAGGTCTCCGTTGAGATGGCAAAATATATGGCCGCCAGGAAGAACATAGACAATTTCACACGTCCACAGCCCATGTACTGGTAAATTTTACACCATTATTAGCCTCACTCTTCCAATTCTTAGCTTCTTCCAGCTTAGCGCTCTAGAGGAGTTCTTCACCCGGTAATCCCCTGCAGTCCATTAAAAGTTCAAATCACTACACAGGTCTCACTGAACTGTCACATATTGAATCCAATAATTGTATATAGAAACAAGTCTACATCAGAAACAAGATTGAAAATCATTTCTTTAAATGGATTCTCATGCACCCAATTTCCCAATTACATTTAACATCGAGTCGTCAATGTCATCAAATAGCAGATCAAGTAATACAGCCCCAGTAGAACAACCCAGGAGAGTAAAACTGTAAAAAAAAAATAAAAAAAAATAGCATCACAAGAGAGAATATACCTCAAACACTAACACAAAAGACAAACCAGTTAATTGTAAGTTTCTCAGAAGTACCAAGAGTCAAGACACCTATCCATGCTGAATAACTTATGTGTAAGCCTCAAGAGATGCATAGCCATGCAATCTGCAGAACTAAAACTCATCAGCTTAAATCTCACATGTGTCAACTGCGTACCTCACCAATCTCCTTATAAAATCCCACGCTTTATGCTTGACACATCTCATCGCAGAGTGCACCAAACACTCTTCAATCATGCATAATAAGCTATGTCTTCCGCTTGTCACTTTTCTTCTGCTCTTAAGCTTCACCTTGGCAAGTCGAAAAACTAGCCAAGGCGCTGGTACATGCCAACAGGAGTGCCAAATCAACAGAATCACTGCTCAAG
>JAQRGC012298674.1:0-10097 GCA_028659135.1 Plantago lanceolata | reverse complement strand
TCTTTTCACTTCCACCGCCTCAAAACGTCGCTTTCAAGGGCATTGCCGTACTTTCACTCGTAGAATATACCCTTTCCGGAACATCCTACTACATTCCTCCACCTAACCCTTATAGACAGGGTTAATACCGCCTTTTCACTTGCACAAAGCAGGTTCCACATTCTTCTACAGTAATCCTCGACTTCCCCAGAGTACTTCTGCTCTAGACATGATTTCCCGATCAGTAGGACTCGAGTAATTACCAACTCGGCACTTTGTGGTCGTTGATGATAACAACTCGGAACCAGGTCTTTCGTCGTGAAACTCGCCTCCGAGTGGTTACTATACCAAGAATCACTTTTCCTCTATGAACCCTATCAGTGCACTGCTGCCAAGTCGTAGCAGACGACTCGAGAATTCTCCGTTCGTCCTTAATTCGCTGTAATCCGCAAGAGACATATTTTCATCTCATCAAACTTACTTTTTGTCTTTCTAAAGTTATGGCCTAAAATTTAAAAACAAAAAAAAATCATCTTCTAAGGGAACCTAGCAGAAGAAACCAGTGCAAGGAATCAAATTCCAAAAATACCTTCGCTGATAACAATGACAAGGTAAAAGTTAGTTAAGTACATAATGAACGGCTTAGACTCTGGATTAGTAACTTAATTTGTCTTTATAATTCCACAAATTAATTGATTACATCTATCTGGTCCCAGTAAAAAACGTACTCGTATTACTGTTCATCTCATCATTATTATCATTGCAGCATTCCATTAACAAAACAGTTTTTAAGTTCTGTCAAATTCAACTAAAAGTTTCTAAATTGAATTGAACTAAACTAAATGAATTTAAACTGAACTATAATGAATTGAATCAAACTAAATACAAGGTGGACTGAACATGGCGTTACTTGGTTCTAAAAGTATCATCAACTTAAATAAACTGTACCGATTGTTACTTATCAGAAAAAACACAACTTGCTGTATTACACTTAACAGCAACAAGAAACTCACCCACATATTACAAATGTGACAAATAAATCTTGGTTTTAATTTCACAAACAAACAACTCAACAACAAACTTACCTGCAACAACAAGGTTAACTACCGGCAACTCCAATGCTACTCTACACACAGCCTTGCCCTCATTGTCTCATGCTACCTAGTGTACATTCTGATTCTAGAAACCCGATTTTATCGATTTATCGAATATATAAATCACATCCAGTATCACAATTTCTGCTCCAGGCAGGCAAGTTGAGAGCCTAAACATAGAGTTCTCAACTAAACGAGCGAAAAATGTCCAGATATAATCGAACAGACACGAATAAGAGCCTTGAGACGTTGTTGGACTTGGACAAGACGGGTCAGGTGAAGAAAAACGTTGCAAGGCAGCAGACGCGTAAGCTGGTTCCTGGACATGGACTTGAGTTCAAGAACCTATCGTACAGTGTGACCAAGAAGTTGAAGAAAGACGGTGTATGGCTAAACAAGGAAACTTATCTGCTGAATGATATTTCGGGGCAGGCTATGAGAGGTGAGATCATGGCCATCATGGGGCCTAGTGGGGCTGGAAAGTCGACGTTTCTTGATGCTTTGGCGGGCAGGATTGCTCAGGGTA
This sequence comes from Plantago lanceolata, assembly GCA_028659135.1. Classification (NCBI taxonomy): domain Eukaryota; kingdom Viridiplantae; phylum Streptophyta; class Magnoliopsida; order Lamiales; family Plantaginaceae; genus Plantago; species Plantago lanceolata. The sequence goes on along the minus strand of JAQRGC012298674.1, from coordinate 8,498 downwards.
GTCTTGAAGGCTCTGTCAGAATTGAGGGCAAACAAGTAAGTGTTGTTATTTTCATCTAATTAGGCCTATTTTGGTGTCTATACCATGCTGCAGCTGCATGTTAACAAATAAGGCTGAATCTTGTAGGTTACAACAAGTTACATGAAAATGATCTCGTCGTATGTGATGCAAGATGATCAGCTCTTTCCGATGTTGACTGTCATGGAGACTTTCATGTTTTCGGCAGAAGTGAGGCTGCCACCATCAATATCCACAGCTGATAAGAAGAAACGAGTCATTGAACTCATCGATCAGCTTGGCCTAACGGTAACTTATATAATTAACTACTGCCCTCAATAATTCAGTTATATCGACCTGTGTTGAAAAACTGAAATGGACTCTTTTGTCGACGTAGAGTGCATCACATACCTATATCGGAAACGAGGGCACCAGAGGGGTCTCTGGTGGAGAAAGGCGAAGAGTGTCGATTGGGATTGACATAATACACAAACCATCACTTTTGTTTCTAGATGAACCGACTTCTGGCCTGGATTCCACAAGCGCTTTTAGCGTTGTTGAAAAGGTGAAGGATATCGCGAGGAGTGGCAGTATAGTCCTCATGACAATACACCAGCCTTCCTTCAGGATTCAAATGCTCCTGGACAGGATAACAGTGCTTGCAAGGTACACACACACAATCCCACTCATGTACCTATGAGATAAATTTTACTGCATACTTGTTGAGCCTAATGTCTAACAATTACAACTCTGTAATTTGAGCACAGGGGTAGACTTATCTACTTGGGAAGTCCAACTGCTCTCCCAGATTTCCTTTCTGGATTCCAGAGGCCAGTGCCAGAAGGTGAAAACAGCGTGGAATATCTCCTTGATGTCATCAAAGAGTACGACGAATCAACTGTGGGACTAGACCCTCTTGTGCTTTACCAGCGCGATGGTATTAAGCCAAATCCAGTAACTGCAACTCCGGTTCGGAGACCAGCCAAGCAGATTCAAACTCCCATCACCCCTCGAGGGAACAGCATGTGGTCATTCCAGAGCGGAATGATGACACCAGGAGCACCGTCGACACAGTTCAGTTACAATGATGATGACGACGAAAACTTTGATGCTTCTCTAGAACGAAAAAGGAAGTCTGCTCAAACCCCTTTGCATAGCGGAGTCTATCCCCGGTTGGCTTCTCATTTCTACAAAGACTTCTCTGTCTGGGTGTACGAGGGTGTCAAGGGGACTCCACGACGGCCTCCAACGTGGACCCCAGCGAGAACCCCTGGGGTAACTCCTGGACACATGTCAAGCTCGGGAAGTTTTAGCCGTCACTCAATGCCTCGTCATGACCCTCATCGAGCAAAAACTCCGGCAGCAGTCTTTACCCCGACTCCTGATCGGTATGGTCAGTCGTATGAAGAATTTGAAGTGGCAGAGGAAGTTCTTGATGAACCAGAGCACAGACACAAATTTGCCAACCCATGGATTCGGGAAGTGGCTGTCCTGTCATGGAGAACCGGTCTTAACGTGATACGGACACCCGAGCTCTTCTTGTCCCGTGAGATTGTGCTGTTAGTGATGGCTCTCGTTCTATCGTCCCTTTTTAAAGATCTTCACCAACTTCACTTCATAACCATCAACCGCCTTCTCAACTTCTACATCTTTGCTGTTTGCCTAGTCTTCTTCTCATCTAATGATGCTGTCCCAACGTTTATCCAGGAACGGTTCATCTTCATACGTGAAACATCCCACAATGCTTATCGAGCTTCCTCTTATGTTATCTCATCCCTCATAGTATACCTCCCATTTTTCGCTGTCCAGGCATTCACTTTTGCAGCAATCACCAGATACATACTCCAACTGAGGTGCAGCATTACATACTTCTGGCTTATCCTCTACGCCTCACTCATAACTACGAATGCTTATGTCATGCTAGTGAGTGCAGTGGTTCCGAGTTACATTACCGGTTATGCTGTGGTGATAGCCACAACAGCTCTCTTCTTCTTGACATGTGGATTCTTCTTGAAACCGTCACAGATTCCAATATACTGGAAATGGCTACACTATATGTCTGCAATCAAATACCCGTTCGAGGCAATGCTGATAAATGAATTCAAGGGCACAACATGTTATAACGGCAACATACGTGACCTGTCACCCGGCCCTCTGGGAGATATAAGGATCAGCAAACTGCACAATACGACAGCTGCAGTCTTAACGAATCCAGAATGCATATTGATTGGTGAAGATATTCTGTTCACAATGGATATTCATAAGATTGAGAGCATATGGCTTGACATAGGCATTCTGCTGGCCTGGGGAGTTCTCTATCGGCTCCTGTTCTACGTCGTTTTGCGGTTTTACTCCAAGAATGAAAGAAAGTGAAACTTGATTCCACATACAATGTCCAGGCATGCATCATAAGGAGCAGGAAGTAACTTGTACTTGCTGTTAGTAATTTTAAGTTTTTATAAGACACAGACAATGCTTACCCTGGAAAGGGATGTAATAGTAGTAAGTTTTCATGTAACCAAATGGCTTCTGTAGCATTTGTTCCCATATGAAACTAATTTATTGGTTCACTCAAATACTTGTATTACCCAATTTCAGCCTCATTTCAGATAGATGTTTAGTTCCTTCCTCAAGTGCCCAATAATCTTAAAGTCTGGTTCACATGCTTTACCTCATATGCAGGACTCTACAGCAATCAATGTGCATGCACATGGACTCATGGTTTAAGAACATACCAGAACAGAAATGTCAGCTAAGACTTACACTTGAAACTTTTAAACCAATCTCGCAAATAAAGCTCGAAACTTGTTCATGAAAAGTTATAAAGCATCAAGTTGTTGGGTACATAAACACTATAGTACATCAATATTCATCACACACAGGTTTTATTACTCGCAGAGATCCTGAGATCTTTTTCCAAACACGACAAGCAGTGACAGAATGTAAAAAGATTACTAAGCATGCTGCTGAATCTTACTTTCGAGTGCATTCTTGTCAACTCCAATAAGCTTATCGACTTCCTTGTCATCTTTCACAAAGATGAAGGTTGGGACACTGCTAATATCATAATTAGCAGCCACATCACTAGCCTCATCAATGTCAACTTTCAGAAAGACAGTTCTAGGATACTTCTGTGCCAAGCTTGTGTAGAAGGGAGATACATGACGACATGGACCACACCACGTTGCTGTGAAGTAGATAATTGCAAGCCGCCGTGTAATTTGAGCAGCACTCAGTTTATTTGCCAATTCACTGGCAGAGCGAATTCCGAGTATTTCTCCTAATAATCACAAATAGACTCATCCAATTAGTATGTCTAGGATCTCCAACATTAAAATTCAAAACAATGATGTGCACTCTTGGATCCATTCAGTCATTTGAGATAGGTCAGCTCGTTGTTTTACAACGCAATACTCAAATCCAAAACAACAAAATTGTAAGAATAAAGATGAGATGTGCTACAAATAAATTTTAACTCACTGCAATCCTGATTCCTGAAGATTATTCTGTGACTCAATATCTCTCATTATTCACGAATATATGGGGAAAAGACAAGTTGACAAAGAAAAAAAAATTCACCTCAAGGCTCAACTGAAACAGGCCAGATTTACAAATCAGCGAATTAATAGAATTTAGACAAGTTATGTCAAGCATAGGAAGACTTAAACCGAAAGCTCAAGTCTCATTTCAAACTACAGCCTAGGTACTCCATTAACTAAGTATCACTCCCAACTCAATAGAAATATCATCAACCATTCCAAACCTTAAGCTTCAACCTACCAATTGAAAGAGAAGGGAAAGGGTTGGAAAGGGGATTCCATAGTTCGACGCTAGGATCGGTGCTTAGAACTATCAATGCAAGTACTCTCTAGGAAGCATTCACAATTAAGATTTCAAATTATCTCAAGAATCAGATGTGTTGATGTCGTAATTATGTGAATCATGCTTAGTTTTGATGGGAATTAGATGAATACAATGTCTTTAGATTAGTCTTTACATTAATCCATATTATTAAATCTTTAGATATTGAAAAAATATTAAGCTGATGTATTAGATAAATCTGATTATGTTACAATGCTTATATGTGGATGTTAAATCTTAGAGAGAATTATGTTACACAAGCTCATGCTACAAGATTCATGTGTTTATTTAGAGAATACACGTGTGAAATGTGAAGAGACAGTTCAAAAGCTCAGAAAGTTTAAGTAAAAAGAAAGAACGAGGAATGTTTATGAACCAAAGAAACGGATGTAAGATTAAAAGTTAAGTGAAGCTAAAGTCCATGAACGCTAATGTTCAAAGCAAAGGAGAATGGAGCATGAGGCCAGAGGTCAAGACATCCCAGTTAATGTATTCCCTCTATACACGAATTAAGAAATAAACGAAAGTTTAGAAATCCAAGTTTTATAATTATGACGAAGCAAAAAACAAAAATAAAAAACACTACAATAAGTAAAGAACAAATGACGTAGATGTAATGGAAGGGGGATCCAGGAAGTAATTAGGTAATGACTGGGAAGTCCATGCATAATGTTCACAAAAGAAAAGCAAAAGAAGCCATGGTTGAGGAACCTGGGAAGTGATTAGACAATGGCCAGCAAGCTCAAAAGGTGCAAGAAAGATAAGTAACGGTGGCAATCGTTGAGGAAGTTCTTAGAATGTGACTAAGAAGCACATAATGTGTAGAAAGCCAACAAAGTACAAGTATTTGGAAAAGATGACCTAGAAGCTCACTACGTGTAGCCAAGTTATGAAAAAAAAGAGTCATGTAAGATTAAGAATACTGTCTGTAACTACAACAGAACGGGAAGTTGAAAAGGTGAACAATAAGCCCTCTAGTGCAGCAAATGGTAAAGTATCAAGTCAAGTAAACTAATGTTTGAGCGATTTGGCTTCACAAAAGCCAGCCAATGCAAAGCATGTAAAGAAGGTTGTCTGGAATTCTAGCTTTGACTTGAAAAGAAGGTGAGGTGATTTCAATGCTTTTGTGTTTTATGAATCAAATTTTTTAGATTCTCAACATACTTTATGGTGGATTGATTCTAGAATTTAGAACTACAGTTCATGTTGCGACCACCTTTCTTTTCAAGCCCACTCTTGCAATTCAGACAATTGAATTCCTATTGAACCCAATAATTATGATGTCTATTCTATTCTTCCGCTTCGAATTGTATTATATGGGATCGGTTGTCGGGGGACAATGATTGCAAGGGGGCCGAATGAGGGTTGGTTATTTCCACTATATCCTAGTACAAGTTCTGCTGCTCTAGTTTAGGTTTTCCTGATTCTTTTAATGTTGTCATTTATGTCAGTATTAGGGATTGGTATCGACGCTTAGGACACCCTACTTCTAATGTATGTAAACGATATTAAACCAAATCTTAACAGCAGTACAGCACATTGATATAACCAATGATATAACGTAAGGCTCAAATAGAGTACAAGTCCTGCTAAGTGATATAAATGGTGAGGCCAATCAATGTCAAACATGAATTGTAGCAAAGATCAAAAATCAAGAATGAATATTAAAGCACAGCACAGTATGGGTTACTCAGTCACTAATATGGATAGCCGTGTCAATAATAATTCTCTACAGGAAATGAGCTAGGGGGTGAGGATGGAGAGGCTCTTGGATGATTTGGAATACCAAGAACAAAACATTACAATTTAACCAGAGTTCCTTTCTTTTTCATTTTTATTTAATGTTCATTTTTGGATTCCCGCTTTAGTGTGAACTGTATTCTATTGCATTGACTAAAATTAAACAAGATTCTACGCAATCTAAAGACATTCATCATATGCAGGCAATGAGAACCTTAGTGGCTTAATTAGACAACCCTTTCCCACACCCCTCCCAAAGCTCATCAATGAACCCAAAAGAGGAAAATAAAAAAAGAACACTTAGGTAGACAAAGAGTTGTGCTTTTACTAAAACATATGCATCAACGGTAAAAATTAGTTAGAAGTGGGAATGTAACGTACCACTCTTCAACATAGCAGCAGCATCAGCCTGCAACAAAATTGAAAGACATGGATTACTCATCAATAAGCACCAAAACAGGAAAAATTAAATGGAACCAGATTAGAGAAAGAACGATGACACACGTAGATACACCATGAATTCTGTACTACTATTTTATATAATTTCTCATCCAGAGAGTATAACAATCATACTAAGTCTTCCATGTGATGTTACGAATGATATTTTAACTGTGGGACATAATTCATGAATGAATAAACAAGGTAGATACCATAAAAGAAATAGCCTAAAGTTACTGGACTGGCAAGCGTCTATGGTGATCAGGGGTGTCAGGTGTGCGTCAGATTATTGAAAGAGCAGATACTGAGACAGGGAAAGATAAGATTTTAGTATAGCAATAGCTACTTTTCTGAAGTTTTATTGGAAGATCATAAATAAAATAAAGTCACCAATCTTGGAAGAGACGAACCACCCTAAGGACAAAACCAACTCTGACAAGCAAAATAAACTATATCCTGAGTTCTGAATGAATGAATAAACTACTGACCATTAACCTCCTGATATAGAAGTAAGCTATTCCTAAACCAACTATACCACTTTATATAGGACTCTATTCCTAATCCCAAATGGATTCTACTTTTTCCTAATTCAACTTGAAATCTTTTTTGGGACAAAGAACAATTCCATTACTCCAAAACCAGGCAAGTACAAAAGGTCGACTATAAAATAGTCTAGACCAGCCCTATTTCCTATCAAAATCCCAGCAGAAAATGAACAAACCAATCCCAGCCTTATCTATCCAAAAATCAAATTCTAAACGTGTGTTTGTAAGACTCTATAAGACTAAAGTACATACTAATCCTAATAATAATACTCTAGGACTCTAGATTTGTAAACAATTAATCATCTGATTTTCAGATTATTTTCAGAATCAGACCAATATTACAATCCAGAATCTGATCTGAAAATTTTGGAGCAGATAAATCCGCATCAACTGAACAATCCGGAAAAAAAAATCATTATATCCCCACATTTTGTTGTTGCACGCCTTCACAATTCGAAGTCTCACTCCCAAAACAGTAACAAAATTTCAACGAAAATTAAATTCACCTTCAGACGCTCTGACTGAGAAGAAAATCCCATCCCAAAAACGGAAACAACGTTTGTATTCATTCTTCAATATCGTGATGGATGGTGGGGAGTGGTTGCGGCGGATCGAGTAGATCTAGAGAGTTGGTGAGTCGCAAGAGGTGGGTAGCGGCAAGCGGTAGGGTTTAGTGAGAGGCAATGTGTGTATATGACCGACCTACTGACAATGAAATTATGGTTGGCACATACTAATGGTTACTACTACTAGTTAAGCGTTTTCCCCTAAAATTTATAAACGGTAGCCATATATAACGATTTTTCTTGCGTTTTAACTTATCGGAGCGAATTTGAGTAACCCGGGGGTTATCGAATCAGACAACCGGATTCTGATCAGATAATTTCAGTACAGATTAGTTACTGGATTTTCAGGTTTGGATTATATCTGAACACCCCTAGTGGTGATGCTTGTGACTTTGGTTCACTACTACCAGCTGATCTAAAAGATACATGCTATAATCAGTAAACTACCTGCGCCTTTGATTGACGCCTCTGCTGCTCAATCTTGGTTTTCCTCAGTTCTCTTTCTTTGCGCAAGCGTTCATACTTTCTTTTATGCTCTCCAATTTTTCTAGCATTGGGTTCAACCTGAAAATCCAAAGAAAAAATCTGCTGAGTTATCTAAATCGGTTGCAGTAATGGCATCTAAAATCAGTATGTAACCTTTTTAAGAAGCATGGCAATGTCTTCATCGAAATCCAATTTTGATGCAACGTGTAAGTCCTGAGCTGCCTCTTCCCATAAACCCAACATGGCTTTAGCTGTTCCTCGTGCTTTATATCCTTTGGCTAAATCAGGGTTGATCTAGAACAAAAGAACAATAAACACTTGCATACATCTTTCAGAAATCAAACTAAAACAAAAGACTGAATCGAGGACCCATTACAAATAGAAAAATGAGTATACCTGTAAAGCTGCATCAGCATCTCGACTTGCTGCATTTGGTTTCTTCATTTTGATAAAGACACCAGCTAAAAATGAAAGTTAAGAATATGAAAACCAACCAGTACTGCTCACTTTTCTACTGTAAATGATACAGGTGTTGTAAGTTTGAGAATCACCTCTATTTGCATATAATATAGCCGACCTTGGATTCAGCACTATCGCATCTGTTAGATGATCTACGGCCTCATTCAGCTTACCTGTTTCAAACATTAAGATGTGACCGATGTACTGTATGTTACTTCCTCCGTCCACTTTAAAGTTTCCCACTTTATTTTGTTGACTTTTTGATGTACAGTTTGACCTCAAATTAATCATAAGTCGTTGCAAAAAAAATAATTTAAAAAATTATGTTATGAAAGTACACTTTTTATATTTTTATAATATAACTTTTAAAATTATTTGTCTTATAATCTATTATGATTAATTTGAG
>JAQRGC012298659.1:0-23394 GCA_028659135.1 Plantago lanceolata | reverse complement strand
GTGCAGCAGTGGGGTGTGTGAATGTAATAAACCCTAATATTTATTATAATATTATGAAATTTCCCTCCATACAAAGCAGACTCGATCCTTAGATCCAGGGGATAAAAACGCAACAAGCTAAAGGGGGCCTAGACCCCAAATGTCAAAAGCATGGTAACTACTACTCAATGCTAACAAAGAAAAAAACATGGTCCAGCATAAACACGCAGGTAAGCTGGAGCACAGGTTGCCCTAAACTAGGGTGCTCATAGATGTTAACGATCCCCTAGAAGTTGCCTCCTTAAAAACCTACAAGAGAAAAACCCAGTGGGAAAAAACTCAAGTAGGGAAAAAGAGTACAACCTCCTAGGGGAACATCTATGAGCAACGGTCAAATCTATGTATGATGGCATACTGGATCTGCTCCAGAATCTTCCTATCGAGCCTGCCACCCCCAAACATCACCGACCCACGCAAACGCCATATAGCATATACGGTTTCTGCAAAGGTGATTTTAAGAAGCATGGAACGATGTCCCTTAATTACCATTACAGTTTCGGATAGTCCAATCAAGCTCACGAGCATCCTTTTACGGCTGTCTAGGCCTCCCAATCCAATTAAGCATGTTGCGCCAAGTATAATAAGTGAAAGGGCATTGGAAGAAGAGATGAGCATGTGATTCTTGCCCAAAACAGAATGTGCAGCCCCATTCACTTGTAAAACCGACACCCATCATCCTATCATTTGTTGCAAGTCGTCCATGTAAGCAAAGCCAAAGAATAAACTTGGCACGAGGTCTAGCATGGTTAACCATCAACACTTTGTGCCACGACACATTATTTCTCTGTCCACGCAGCTCCTTGTATAAGTCCCTTGTAACGAAAACTCCACGCTGTACAGCCATGTCCCAGAAAGAACTGGCAGCAACAACATCCCGCAAAGCAAAAATACGCTTAACAATCCATGAAGCGTTGTGGGGTACAACAAACTCGGTAACAGACCTCCCATGTAAATAATACGCATGGATCCACCGGACCCAAAGCTTGTCTGCTTTACAAATTATCTGCCAAAGTAATCGAAGAATCGTGGCCTTGTTCCATTCCGGCAGGGAGACTAGATTAAGTCCCCCGGTATTCTGAGGGTCGCAAATTTTTTCCCAAGCCACTGGAGCGCGTCTCCCACCATCGGCACTGCCCGTCCAAAGGAAACGACGACAAATCGCCTCGATATGATGGAGAACCGTGACTGGAATAGGGAATACTTGCATCTAGTAGTTGGCAATCGAAAACAATACACTCTGCACAAGCTGGAAGCGACCTGCATAACTCAGGAGCTTAGTAGACCAATGTCTAGTCCGCTCAACAACTTTATCAATTAACGGCTGACAGGTATCAACAGTAAATTTTCTAGATATTTAATGGGGAACGTGCCTGTCTCAAATCCAGTAGCAGCACAAATTTGCTCCTGAATAGCCTCATCGACGCCCCCAAAATAAATATGTCACTTTGCTGGGTTAGCATAGAGGTCGACAGCTACAGATAACTGTGCAAATCGGTCCATAAGAAGTTGTACCGAAGTAACATCCCCACGGCAGAAAATGAGAAAATCATCAACAAAACAAAGATTAACCAATTGGACCTTGGCGCATTTAAAATTGAAATTAAAGTTCGGATTGGCAGCCACTTGCTTTAATTTTCTATGAAGGTACTCAATCACCAATGTAAACAAGAGCGGAGAGATAGGATCCCCTTGTCGGATACCTCGCTTAGCTACCAAAACTTTGTTTGGTTTTCCATTGATCAAGTAACGGTACGAGACTGTGGTCACACACTTCATAACCCAACGAATAAATCGCTGAGGGAAGCCAAGCCCCTCCATAATTTCTTGAAGCGCACTCCATTCTACCATGTCGTAAGCTTTATGTATGTCCATTTTAATCATACATCTTGGTGAAACACGCTTGCCCGAGTAGCCTTTCACCAACTCATGTGCCATCAGAATGTTATCATGAATAATCCTCCCCGGTATAAACGCCGATTGAGAATCGTCCACAATAGAGCCAATCACAACACTCAATCGAGTTGTCAAAATTTTTTAGATGATTTTTTACAACGTGGAGCAACAAGAAATAGGTCGGTACTCCTTAGCACTCCGTGCATCCTTCTTCTTTGGAATAAGAGTGACAAGGGCGCTATTCACTGCTTTATATAATCTGACATGTCGAAAGAAATCCAGCACCGAATCACAAATGGCATGCCTAACAATAGGCCAGCAAGCCTTGAAGAATTTAACAGAATATCCATCAATGCCGGGGGCCTTAGCATCAGCCAAACTGCAAACTGCAGTCCAGATTTCCGCATGAGTGACATGTGCAATCAGAGACTCTGCATCCATAGTAGATAGAATGATGCTATCACGAAACACGGATGCATCAACAACTTCTCTAAACGCCGCTTTAGTGCCAACTAAAGTCGAATAAAACCTCAGGATCTCATCATGAATCGCAGTCGGGGTAAAAAACTCCACAACCAAAAACCCTAGGCAGTTTCATAGTCTGCTGGAAACCCTAGGCCGAAAAACCTCCCCGATCGGAATTTTGGATTTTCTGATCGACAAGTAAATCCCTGCGTTTCACCTGCAGATTCTTCATTGGAGCCTCCTCCACCGACCTGTTTCTCCCCTTAGTTGGCTGTAGCTAAGGTAATTATGGGGAAAAAACAGCCGACGGTGCACAAGGAGGTTTCGACGGCTACAGCTGATCCTGTGTCGGTGGCAGCCCCTGCTCGAGACTCTGCACGGCCAGCGGGCCAACCTGGGAACCAAACCCAAGATGTTGAAGATTCGATTACCCTAAACTCTCAGGATACTAACGATTCCTTGGAGGATTCTGCCGATTATGTACAAGACAGTCAATAATCCCATGATTCTGATCAAGTTTCTCATGATTCTGGTGCATATGATGTTAGTTCCTAAGCAATCAGGAACTCGGCTGATGCGGCTCCAGAATCTGTACCACCAACGACCCCTAATCCATGGGTGGACGTTATCCAAGGCAATAGGATGGTTGGGGCTGCGTTATCCATGGAGTACGTGCCACCAAAGGAGATTGATGGAGTAATTGCTGCAGACATTTAACCGATCGAAGAAGCCAAATCTGTGAATTTTTTGGATCATTCTCTCGTGATTTATTCTTTGGGGCCTTCGATGTCCATGAACCAGGTCAAACAGTTCATTATGCGTGTCTGGCCTAAGGTATCGATGCCGGGTATTTACTACAATGAGGAAGATTATTTTATACTCCGGTTTGCAACACGTGCAGATTATGAAACCACATTGTTGTGCGGTGTCACTACGATCTATAATGCGCCCCTGTTTATGCTCCCATGGACGACAGCTTTTACATTCAGTCGGGATAAGTTCAAATTTTCCGCAATTTCGGTGAAGTTCCCACAGCTACCGTTGCGATTCTGAGATGTCTCTTGCCTCAACAAGATTGCTAGCCTTATTGGCAACCCGCTGTACATGGATGAATGTACTCGACATAAGTTACGTATATCCTATGCACGTGTTCTTATTGAGGTGGATATTACCAAACCACCAGTGAAGTCTGTCAAAATCCGCAATTCCGTGGGACAAGTGATGGATCAGCCGGTGCTGTTTGAGTGGAAATACCGGAGGCCAAAGGCAGCGTCAACTCCTACTCCGAAACATACCCCGACTTGGGTTAATAAGGGCCCAGAAACCGGGATTGTGACTGCTGCTGCAACAAACACTTTGGATAAAGGCAAGGCTATTGTCGTGGATGCAGAAGATTGTGAGACCCCGTTGCCTCATGAAAAGAATATTGATCGGGCTGGGCAGACCCAAGATCAAGTTGTTGCTATGGTCGATTGGGTTGCCAGAGGCAACAGCAAAACGACAAATCAAGCAGAATCGTCCTTGCCTCGTAGTGATGCCAATGCTATTGGAACTTCTCAAGGTGGCGATGGTGATTGGTCCTCGGCGTTAACAAAGTCCCAAAAGAAGAAACTAAAGAAGAAAGCACGAGCAGAAAAAGAAGCGCAAAAGGCCTTGCGTGCCCATGAGGGTGGTGGCCAGCGTGGCCAATGATGCTCGTTTGGAACGTTAGGGGCATGACAAAAGCAGCAAAATTTCGTGAGGTTAGCTCCTGCCTCTCTGCTTTAAATATATCTATTGCTGCCCTTGTTGAGGTTAAAATTCCGCAGCCAAAGGCTTTGCGTATACGTAGTCGTTTGGGTGCGGATTGGAACTTCATTGATAATTATTCAGCTCATGCTAGTGGCCGTATTTGGATTCTGTGGAAAGCTAGCATTGGGTCAATTGATTGTATTAGCTGCTCGGACCAATTCATTCATAGTAAGATTACTCTTACTCATGGGACGTCGTTTTGGTTTACGGCTATTTATGCACATAATGATCTGGCACGTCGAAAGGAGCTGTGGCAGGCTCTTATATTGATTAGTCAGACAATTACGGGTCCGTGGCTTGTTTCCGGGGACTTTAATAATGTGCTCCATCCTGAAGATCGATTAGGGGGTCGCCCTATACGTGTTAAAGACTATGTAGATATGCAGAATATGATGGATGCTTCACAGCTTTTTGAACTCGACATGGGAGGATGTGAGTTTACTTGGCAGAATAAGCGACCGAATGGTATGATATGGTCGCAAATTGATCGTGGTCTCGGTAATGTTGCATTGATGCAACAGTTTGAAGATTTGTCTATTGAGGTGCTCAGTCCTTCTATTTCGGATCATTCTCCTCTCTTGATCCGTTTGAGTCGGTTAGGGCCAACACCCAAACGACATTACTCTTTCAAGTTTATAAATGGAGTTTCTGATTCTCCAGATTTCCTTCCTATAGTCCGTACAGGTTGGCAACAATGAGTCTCTGGCCAGCCTATGTTTCGGGTTTGGGTTAAGCTTCGCCAATTACAGCATCCCTTACGATTACTTGGAACTGAATAGTGCAGCTTCTGTGGCTATAAAGCATGTACGAGCTGAATTAGATCAGATTCAAAAGGTTCTTGGCGGTGATAGATTTAACATAAACTTACTGGTCAAAGAGAAATATCTCACCGCCCCGCTACTTATGCTTCATACAAAGGAAGAAGGTTTACTCCAACAAAAGTCGAAGGAAACCTGGCTACGTTTGGGGGGCGGGAATAACAAATATTTCCATGCTCGGCTGAAACAAAAGAATTCGGTGCATAGTATATCAAGTCTTTTGTCGGACGATGGGACTCTCTCGTCATACATGAAATGTTTATTATATGTAGAAGTAGTACAAAAGCGTACAACTAGGATCTAGTGCTTGATATCAAGACGTTTGTTACAAATTTTGACGATTGTTACGCAAACTGTTGTGTGGACTTTCTGACCAAGTTAGATAGCAGCATCTTTCAACATGAAATAGATCGACTATTTTCCATTGACGAAGCCAAATCGTCAACCATAATCAAGGATCTACTATCCTTGTGACTTTTTAATAATATGTTTAATGACGTAATTAATACTTGCGTAAAATAGATCGACTAACGAAGCCAAATCGTCAACCATAATCAAGGATCTACTATCTTCTTACTTTTTTGTAGTATGTTTAATGATGTAAGTATGTAACTAATACTTACATGAAATAGATCGACTACTTCGCATTGACGGGGCAAATCCTCAACCGTAATTTAGGATCTACTATGTTATGATTGAAAAATTTTATTTTTGACGGGTTTTGAATTTTGATGCAATTTTACTTATAATTTTTTTTTTTTGGATGTTGTTCAGAATCCGCACTTCTTACCTTTTGGGTGCGCATTGGGTAATTTCTACGGGCCTACGTAATAGCATGCAAACTATGTAAAGAAGTTAAATCGCAACCAAAGGACTACGTAATAGCCTGCAAACCATGTAAGCCAAGTTAAACCGCAATAAATTGCGACAATCTCGACCCAAAAGGCATTCCCAAAAAGTTTAACGTGTGAAAATTGAACATGTAACCAAGAAAATATTAACATCCACTTTAATCAATTGAGCCACCTTATATTATTATTCTCAAAAAATATCATGAACAAATGGTCCATAATACAAAAAGTCCAAAACTCGTAAAATTTGCATGAAAATAGTTTCTTGTTTTACTCATCAATCAAAGGAGATGGTTGATTTTAGAAGAAAATTCAACATTCGAAACAATCTAGTTGAGTTTAGTATAATCCTTATCTCGGTATTTGTTTGAGTAGTAGTAGATCCTACGCACACGTATTCTCCATTGAATCCCCATTCTTTCGCCTGCCTTCCTTATTAACAACAACAACAACACATCTCTAATCCCATTCTTCTCTTTCTCAGCAGCAACCCCCACAACATAGATAGATAGATAAGTTCACTGCTATTCACTGCTTAGCTCCAAAAGCCATGGGACAAATTCTTGAAAAGTTTAAAGGTATCATCATCTCATCTTATTCTTGGAATTAAAACTTACACCTTTTCTGTGTTTCTTCATTTCTCTGGTTGACTTTTAAGTGTTTCATGTATCCATTTTTGTTGTTTCTTGGTTCATTGTGATTGCTTTATTTCAGTATCAAGCCTTGATTGATTATCAGCCCTTTGTCAACAGTAGACTACTCTGTCCCTAAAATGGTGAATTTTCTCATTTTGTAGACTGCTGTTAGTTGCCCTTGTTTGTACTGTATTTTATTGTATTGTGTAATTAGGCTAGTTGGTAAATAGGGCTTGCTTTTGAGCTTTTCGTGCATATGTTCGGCGAATTGCTGAAAAATATTTAGCAGTATGGTTGATGATTTGGATGTTTTGTTGGTTACCAATTACACATTTGTATGTAGATAAGAATGGATTGAACAACTTTGCGAGTGATCAAGTACTCGCGATACTCAATACCGTGTGATGTTGAGTACTCCAAACGTGGCTATTGGTTAAATATTTCCACAAAGAATGACTGATAATCTTTATTCCTAGCTCTTCTCGTTTATGATTCCAGTTTCACTTGATGCAATGTTTTCTTAGGATTTCCAAAGATGCTTCGTTAAAATGGTTAGATGATTGATTCCAACATAATTTCAAGCTAGAACTAACATATATGCCTGCAGGGAAGGACTGGAAAGAAAAGCAAATCCGGTCGATAACTAATAAAGTCTTTGATCGTGTCAAGAGTGCTAGTGGGAAGGCTACTCTGTCATTTGAAGAGCTCTACATTGCTGTGCTACTTGTATACAAGTAAGGCCTTAACCGCTTTACATGGATATGGTACTTGAGCTATCTAGCTAGCATGCTACAATTAACCTATTCGTGAAATGAAATCTGAGTCTTTGTTTCTTGTGATTGCTTGTTTGTTTTTGTAGTGATCTGAATAAGCGCTTGCCTGGTCCTCATTTTGACCCTCCCACAAAGGAGGAATTGAAGATCCTGATGCTGGTACGTAATAGAAAATATTACCATTTCAGTAACTATCTTTCTTTTATTCGGAATCTGATGAGTTATTGATGCATGAATCTTCCCTGATGACTATATAATAATTTAGTATGAATCATGATGTGTTAGCATTTCTGATCACCGGTTGGGCTTAGAATCGGAAGCCATGTCTGGGGAAATGTTTCAAGGAGTACAATGTTACCAAAAAAAGTTCCCATGAAATAATGTCTTTTGCCTTAAAAAGAGGATCTGTTTTTCTGTTAGTCATCACTTAGTTGCATGTAGGTGTTTCGTTGGGATTATGAATGTGATCAAACATTTCAAGATACCATCGGTTAACCGCATACAGCCACAGATTGGTTGCGTCCACAAATACTAGGTGCTAGTGCAACTATATTCTGACATTCCTACTGTATTGACAGTAATGTCACCCCAAGTCTTATTAGTGAAATATCGGCATCCATTTAATCTGTCAACTGTTTATATGCTGATACTTTTTGTTGTACAGGAGACTGATATCAACTTTGATGGGGAGCTGGATCGTGAAGAGTTTGTGAGGTTCATGCGCAAGATAACAAAAGATGCATTCATCTCAATCAGTCAAGGCTTGATCATTGCTCTGGCTGTTGCGCCTACAATTGCTTTGTTGACTAAAAGGTCAACGGAAAATGTCCCTGGTGTTGGAAAGGTGGTGCAGAAAGTACCCAATTCAGTCTACGCATCTCTCGTGACTCTCCTGATCGTTGCATTTCAGCAAGGTGCTGAGAGGTCTTAAAGGCTTCAATTCGATTCACTGGGTCGTGTACAAATTGGCGATAAGTAGCAGTACTTGCTAGACGGTTTGAAATATCTTGTTGCTACTTAATAAAATAGTTAAGCATCTAAGAACGATTTCTCAATATTTCTCCTGTCATAGGATTGATCTTATTGTAAATCAATTGCAATCAGTGCAGAATCTTCTGTGAAATGTTCTAATATATGCTATGGAAAATCAAGATTTGCATCACATATATTTATTATGCGCGAAAAATATTGATTTATAGGACTTATGTACGCAGTGCGAATGGGATTTTTCATTTAGCAACAACATCTTCTGTCAGGGGCTCATGGTTGTTGGAACTTTTGTATACCAAGTAAACTGTAACCATGAAAAAGATCCCATGATTGTTTAGGTATCTTCAAAAATAGTAAAGTGAATAACAAATGAACCTATTGATATCATAAATTTTCATGTCATGCACCAGAATAGCATTTGCTGATATCCAAATTTACAAAATTCCAATTCTTGGTAGAAAAACCATAAACAACCATCCATTTCTGAGGCCTTCTATTACTGAATCTGCATGTCCTTCTCTGGTTGCAGAAACCACCAACCCTAAACAGATTACAGAATTTGATACAGAGAAGGAATTGAACAGAAAACAACAACAATCGGCGTTTCTTGCATGGAATGTGAAAAGACCAAGTTAGCTGCAGCTTCATTGAACCAGGAAGGCAAAAAAACATTGTATAAAGGTCGTTCGTGCTTGAGGTGATCCCACATTTCCAATCAGGGCCAGAAAGGAAGGTTTACACCAGAGCAAAGAGATAACTAGGTTTACCTGCATTGAAGATTGTTGTGATTCATGTGAATGCCAATGGAGGAAGAGAGGCAACGAGATTTTCGGGTTCCTTTAATATCTTGCATCCTCTTCCTTTGTGTCACCGCAGGTGGAGTATTCCTTGTTCTTTATGTGTTCGTCCCACACCTAAGCCGGCCATACTATCCCATTCTTGCCCTTATCCTCATAGGCTCTCCCTGGATCTTTTGGTTCTTCACCTACATTTACACGTGCATGAAAGCATGCTTTAGACGCCCTGAGACGAACCAAATCTCAAGGACACAAACCAACAGAAATGTGTCTTCTGTTGAAACCTCATCCAAAGAAGCAGAGGTTCCATTGGCATACTCTGTGTGAATGTATATAGGAGAGTGATTGGCACAGGCACAGCAGAAGAGATTTGATTCGTCGTGCTATGATAATTCTGTGGTATATGCATCGAAATAATATCAATAAACAATGTTTATTTTCGCCAATCTACATGTACAAGACTATGTTGCAGATTGGTTAGTTAGGATTCTTGTTATTTTAGTTTCTCTGCAACTTCTTATTTCTTGTTGTGTTCTTACTCTTATACAAAAGAGATTGTAAATTTTTGATTTCATTATGCAAACAAGAGATAACTGCTCTGCTGCCATACTGCATACTGAAAACAGAAACCGAGATCACATAAGATACTCGGCTATGTTCTGTCTTGTCCACATAGGAAAATCCTAGTATTACGCAGCTTTGTACAGGAACAATAGTTGAGAGTTTTAGGATCAGTGTCTCTTTGTCATATATACTGACATCATTCTTCAACCTCCACTGTGCACTTAACATCAATACGTCAAAGACTGATCGAATGACATTTCTCAGTTCTGCTACTGTTAATATATCCTAGCAAACTAATCAATCCCTGCAAGCAACATTCTTCTCTTCTGCTTGTCTGATAGGTTCTATTCGCCCTCATCTAAACTTCTGTTTCGTTGAAAATGTAATGTTTCTTTAGTCTCAATTTACATCAAACTGTAGTTTATAAACCTTGTAAACCTATAATATGACGTATAAAAGAAGATCTGGTGAACCTTACTACACATAATATCTAGGACTATATGCCCAATATGATTCAATTAGTTAATACTACAACAATTGCAGGTACAAATTAGTTGTGGGAAGAAAAGAGTGTGTTGGTAATAAACAATCAGTCACCAATAAACCTGTGTTTCCTATATATAGCTCCATGTTCTGGTTCAATCCTATGTATTAACCAAATGGATTCAGACAAATCTGCAAGCAACATAATTAGCTCTCATCCTTCAAAAAGGTTGGTTAAAATTTGAGAACATTACTTCAGTTTAATCTTTTACTCCTTCGCTGTGTTTTTCATATGATCTAAACACTTCATTTTCTTCTACCTCCACTTGAGAAGATTACAAGGAAAAGTTGCAGTGATAACCGGTGGAGCAAGGGGAATCGGAGCTGCTACTGCAAAACTATTTGCTGACAATGGGGCCTTTGTTGTAATTGCTGATGTAATAGATGATCTGGGGCTCAAACTAGCTGAATCCATTGGAGGCAGGTACTGTAGTGTGACTTCATGATTCAGACAGAGGTACAAATCCATGAGTAAATGTGTTAATTCTTGTAGGTACACACACTGTGATGTCTCGAGAGAGCAAGACGTCGAACAGGCCATCCAGCTGGCGGTACAGTGGAAAGGACGGCTCGACATCATGTTCAATAACGCTGGTATATCCGGACCTGAAGGAAGCATCACAAATCTCAAAATGGACCATGTGGCATCCCTACTGAAGGTGAACTTGAATGGCGTCATTCATGGGATCAAGCACGCAGCTCGTGTCATGATCAAAACAAAAACCAAAGGCTCTATCATTTGTTCGTCTAGTTCAGCTGCTTTGATGGGAGGTTTAGCATCCCATTCTTATACATTGTCGAAAGAGGCAATATTGGGAGTGGCGAGGAGCACAGCGTGTGAGCTGGGGGTGCACGGGATCCGGGTAAATTGCGTCTTGCCCCATGGCGTTCCGACGGAGATGCTATTGAGTGGGTACAGAAGGGTACTCAGGGATGAAAATTTGGGGGTAGAAGATGTTAGTAAGATAGTTGCAGAGAGAGGAAGTTTATTGATTGGGAGAAGTGGTAGTGTGGAAGATGTTGCAAAAGGGGTGTTGTATTTGGCTAGTGATGATGCAGGGTATGTGACAGGACATAATCTTGTCATTGATGGAGGGTTCACTTCTGGTTCTAGTGAACTGAGTTTCATATACCAATGATGAATTGATTTACAGTAACATGAATGAAATTATTAATCTGCAATATTCAAATCTGAATTAAGTGTACAATTTTGCATATCAGTACTATTATACCTTCCTCTCCTGGGCATTTACAGTGACCCTGGCTCTGATACTTTTTCTCCGGTTCAAAGTTCAAACCTCAAGCCAACTACATCCCGGGTCTTTATTGAGCCCTTCATCTCTCAATGAAGTCCTTATTCGCCCCACTTGATCCCACTTCCCCAATGCAGCATAGACGTTCGAGGCCAAAACCTGATACCCTGGACTATTTGTATTAAATTCAACAATGTGTTTTGATACACGTCCTGCAATTTCCAGATCTCCGCTAGCCTGACAGGCACTCAGCAACGCTCCCCATATACTCACGTCGGGCTGAAAAGGCATTGAATTTATAAACTTCTCTGCTTTAGCTAAAAGGCCTGCACGTGATAGAAGATCAGCAGTTGCAGCATAATGTTCAATGCTTGGCTCAATGTTGTACACTTTCGTCATCTCCTCAAAATAGGATTGCCCTTCTTGAACTAAACCAGAGTGGCTACATGCATAAATAATTGCAACAAAGACAGTTTCATCCGGATGTATACCAGCTGACTTCATATCTTCAAAAGCTTTAAGAGCTCTTTTTCCTTCACCATAAGTGCCATACGCAGAAATAAGCGATGTATATGAAACTATATCTCTTTCTTTCATTTGATCAAACACTAGTACTGAATTTCCCAAACTTCCCGTATTGGAGTACATTTCAATCAAAGAATTCGCTATAGGGATATTAGACTCGAGCCCTAACCTCAGAATGCTGCTGTGTAACTCCTTTCCTTGTCGCTTGGCAGTCAGACGTGAACATAAAGGCAGCGCACTTAAAAAGGTAGGTACATCCGGCATAAATCCATCCATTCTCATCCTATGGAGCATTCGGAAACCAATACTATTTTCCCAATGAACACAAGCAGCAATAATTGAATTCCATGTAAATATATCTCGAATATTCATGTTCTCGAACTGTTTCAGTGCGTGTCCAATTTGGCCACATTTTGCATAGGCATCCACAAGAGCATTCCCTAAAATTTGAGCAGAATCAAATCCATGTTTGATGATAGCACAATGAAGTTCCTTTGTGAAATCGATGTTCATCAAATCTTTACAAACAGAGAGAAGAGCCACATATGTGACGGGATCAGGTTGCACACTGTTTGTCTTCATCTTCCTAAATAGATCTGTTGCTTCCTCATAAAGCTGATACTCGATATAACCATTGAGTAACGAGTTCCATGACACCAAATCCTTGCTTCCCATGCTATCAAAAACATCCCTTGAATGTACCAAATCACCACATTTCGCGTACATGTTAAGCAATATATTATAAGATAAAGTGTCACCCTCGTATCCGTTACTAACCATGTAGTCGTGCACATATTTTCCCGAGTTCAAGTCTCTGATATTAGTACAAGCACGGAGAACATATGTGATCGACAATATATCAGGTTTAAAATAACTTACCATCTTACGAAGCAGCTTAATCGACTCCCCATACAAGCCCGACTCAAAACATCCAACAATCATGATATTCCAAGTAAAAGCGTCTCTATTAACCATGTCATTGAAAATCCTCCAGCAATCTACCACCACATCAAACTTAAAGTACATGGAGAGCAAACCATTGTTAACCATCACATCCCCAGTTGCCCCACTCTTCTGCACCAGTCCGTGTACTATCTGGCCCTCCTTCACGTCCCCTACTCCACCACATGCTTGCAAAGTACTTGAAAACGTAATCGAATCAGGCACTAAACCTTCAACTCTCGAACGATGATAGATTTCCAAAGCTTCACCAAAGTAGCCATTTGAACTGTACCCAGAGATAAAACTGTTCCAAGAAATAACATCTCTTTCCGGCATTTCATCAAACACCTCTCGTGCGCACACTAGCTCATTGCACCTCGCATACATGTCAATCAGGGAATTATTCACATACAAATCAGAACCAAAACCCAGTTCCAACGCATGCCGATGAACAAACCTCCCCTTCTCAACATCCACCAAACTCCCACAAGCCTTAATCACCGAAGGAAAAGTATAGTTATCCGGCTTCACCTCCAACTTCGTCATCTCCACATACAAATCCAATGCCTTCACAAATAATCCATTATTCGTCATCGCTCTGACAACCGTATTCCATACAAACGTGTTCTTCCTGAACGAACTCGCCTGAAAAACCAAAAACGACGAATCCGGGTCTCTGAATTTCGAGTACTTGGAAATCAGAGCACCCGAGAGAAACAGGGACTTATGTAAACCAAAAGCTATGATAAGAGAATGTAGCTTCTGGAGATCTTTGAGGTTTGCTGTGGATTGTAACGATTTCGAGAACGAATCGTACAGCTTCTGGCTTGTGTGGGTTAACTTACTGCGTAAACCTGCTCGTTTCATGGAGGATAATACTTTTCTCTCTTGTTGCTAGCTCTCTATTAAAACGAGAAAGGCCAAAATGAAATTGGCACCTGCAAATTATTATACTAAATAAAAGTAACCGCCCAAAATTGCTTCAGTTCCTCCACCAATGGAGATGATCAAAATCCTCATCATCTCTCTCCCTCTCATCTGCCTCCTCTTCTCTCCTCCACACGCCGCCTCCACCACAACCCTCTCACCTCCTTCCTCCGCTCTCCTCGCCGCCAAAACCCTCCGCACGCGCGGCTACTCGCTCGTCTCCACAGCTCTCCTCACTCTCCCGTTCAACTTCTCCGGCACTATCCTCGCACCACCGGATTTCGCCTTCTCCAGCCGATCTCCGTCGCAGCTCACCGCCGACCTCCTCCACTACCACACTCTCAAACCACCTCGCATTCTCACCTCATCAGCTCTCTCTTCTCTCAACCACGGCGACGAGCTCCTCACACTCTACCACTACAACTGCCTTTTCCTGTCAAAAAAATCCGGCACAGGTTCAGAAGAAATATCGATCTCCTCCACGCCGCACTGGAACCCGATCTCCGCCGTGATAATCCGCCAGCCGGATCTCTACGTAGACGACAGTCTCATCGTCCACGGCGTCGATTCCGTACTAGACCTCAATTCCGCGACGGAATGTGCTTTCTCTGACACCGAATCGACGGCTTCGCGCAAAATCAACCGGTCTTATCTCGATGAAGCGATGAGAGCTTTACGCAGGACAGGATACAGTGTCGTTGCTACTGCCATGGGCCTGAGGAAATTCGACCTGTTATCTCTCGACTCCGTTACAATCTTCGCTGTCTCTGATTCCTACTTTTTCCGAAAGTCCGACGGTTTGCGGTATGATTTCAGCCACCATGTGTTGCCAATTCGACGTCGTGTTACTGATCTTCAAGGTTTGACGGAATCCACAGAGTTCAAAACTTTGGCGGGAAACCAATCTGTGGCAATCAATTCTGTTGACGGCGCCGTGGAAGTTGACGGCGTTGCTGTTGGCGGGAAGGAGGTTTATCATAACAGGTGGATTGTTGTTATGTCTGTTTCTACGTTGCTGGACGCTGTCATTTCAGCTGAACTAAATCGTTCGGGTTCAGGTTTGGCTTTAGGCTACCCCTTTGCTGGTGGACGGTGGTGTTGCTGAAAGTGAAACTCGGGGTACTGTAAGCAGTGTGGTTTCTGTTGTTGATGAAGTAGGTGAGGAATTCCCTGCTGTTAATAAAGGGCGGGAACTGTATGACATAGGCGTGGAGGATTCTCAGTCGTCGGATGGAGGTGATAGAGAATTGTGAAGAATGTGAATGTTGCTGTTGATATGTTCTTGATGGTCCTTGACACCTTGTACATCTTTCTCAGTAGATAATAAGCATTGCAGAGATTTGCTGTTCATATTTTTTCTGTAACTAGAGACATAGGCTGCCTAGAAAGATCATAGTACCATTTTGTGGCAGCAGATTTTGAACTTTTGATGTTTAGTTCCTGCGACGAAATGAACTAGATTTTGAATCCGATCATCGTTTAATTGAGCCGTATTCACAAGACGATATAGAGAGCTCCCGAAAATACATTGCGTTCTGGATGGAAAAGCATTAAACCCGATAATAAACCAAGTTAAAAGTCAAAAGGACATGGTACAATCATCAAACAGTAAGCTCAAGGGGTTGAAAATATGCATGATAAACATTTAAACCCAGCAAATGCTAGATGCAGTAGTGTATGTTACAGGTGTGGTAACTGGAAGTAAACATAAATGAAACTCAGCTCGGTCCAAAAATCAATCATAATTCACAACAGCATTCACAGAATTTTTGGATTCCAGTAAGAAGACAAAGTTAGTAACGACCAGAATTACCCATTCCTTCTGTGCCTTTTACAACGTATAAACAATTATGCCCTTGCCTTCTCGCGACCAATTGAAGCAGAAAGAATTCCAAGCTCTTGGTTCAAGTATGTCAATGCAGTTTCACACTCCGATATTATTCTCATCACTGAAGAGGGTTCACCAGCTACGGTTTCGTAAGAGCCCACTGCTACAGCTGCATGTGAATCTCTGAGATTCTTCATGTTTCCTAGGAACTGTCAAATAAAAGAAAGGGAGATATGCTTATCATCCTTGATGAAGTTATGTTCAAAAAATCATAACCAAATTAGAGATTTAGACAAAAATAATAGCACTGGATGCCCTCAAAGTTGCATATGTATCCAAAACAGGAAATAAACATCCACTCCCCTTCTCTCCCGGATAAAGAACCAGTTCTGAGAAACTGCAATATGCTTATTATTGCGTAATTTGTGTATCCTAAAATTTCAGCACACAAGATTCTGAAAACACAGATCTATGAATCACACAAGAACTACTCCAATTGATATTAAACAGTTAGAAAGCTGCATGTTTCATGAACGCATGTAAACTCATTTAACGAATGTGCTCCCAACTAACAGAGCAGGTGAAGATCAGTAAAACATGAAATTCAAACTTGCACCTACACCAGAGAGCTTTCTCAAAGAATGAAAGTACAGCAAACAATGACTGGGCAAGAATTTGGAAGTGAAAAGGGATCATGGTACCTTCAGAAGCATCTTGTAAGCCTCCAATAATCTATTTGCAGCTGGTCCAAAACCATGTAGCTGTGGCACCTCCATCATGTGAGTCCAGGGCCGTATTTCCTATCATTTCATCATCGTCAGAATAGATCTAACAACAAATATACACGTCACTATGAACAAATTTTAACAGTAATATTAGACTAAAAAATCTACCACGATAGACTGAGACCCCAATGGTTAACACTCAGAACTTTAACAATATATTACATTCCTAAATTCTAAGTGTTCATAGTGGAGAGCAAGTAAATTTGCTCAAGCAACTACTAGACTTTGCTCTTTAGGTTAGCAGACTCGAACAAGAAACATTTGACTAAGTATCAGCTAGTTTATATTCCAGCGCAAAATATATTCTTAGATAACAAGCCAATGTTGATTCTTTGATGCTATATTCATCACGATTCAAGTGGAAAACCCTGCTAACTCGGGTAAGTTGATTAAGCTCCACATGCATTGTTTACTGTTAGTAAAGTAACAAGAATAGAAATGACGCTTCAACATCTGCAAATAATTCTAGGTTCTTCATCTGCCCATTTAAAATATTGAGTCTCAATGATTTTCTGAAGAAAAATTGCAAGCATAATTTGAAATAGATTCACATAGAACCTGTAGATTACAGAGCAAAAATAGGCAATAAGCATATATTAATCCATGTGATAAGCAGTATATATGAGGACGAACCTTAGTGTAAATTGTATTAAAAGATCTTGCTGTTTCTAAAAACGATTCCAGATATGCCCGTAGAGTTGCTTCGGCCTCTGTGTAATCTTCGTCTGGATTGTATGGGTGCTGCAATGATAATTCAATTCAAGAATGACCCACCATAAATGATAAGGAATACAGAAAAGGGATAATGGATCAGAATAGTGCATCAAGCAATATGGAGTGAACATGACAAGCAACAGAAAAGCACAATGACTTTGAAGGTGAAATAAAGCCAGAGGTGAACCTTTGAAGCTAGGTCGTCAACCATCTCCTGAAGGTTCAGCAGTCTGTTTGACTGATCCGAAAGTTGTTTCTCCAAATCAGAAATGTCTGGCCTACAAGTAAAGTATGAATAAGTAACTAGACACTCACTCTAAGTCGAAGCAAATATGATTGAAACAGCATGCTGAAAACTCTCTACTGGTAAAATCTAGTTAATGACAACCTTTGCCATGCAGGCTGCCGTAAGGTACTTCAATAAAGATCACATAGCAGATCCGTACACTTGAAAAAAATATTATAAGCTTGATATGGCTAAGCAGATCTCCTCTTTGCTTAAAGATCTAAAAATTTGTGAAGTAAGTAGTAATTTTCTGACGACTAGGACAAGAATCAGAAAAGGACTTCCTTCTTACAATGGATATATCGACTGGATCTGAACATCAGCTGGAAACAACTTGCACTCTTCAGAAAATATTTGAGCTTGTCTCTCAGCTATGGCATCTATTAGTTGAATGTCCTTAGCTACTTGATCATCAACACTGGACAAGTAACAAAGTGGATTAGTTTAGAAACAGAAAAATGGAGAAATGGAGAAATGGAGCACTTATTGTAGACAATAATAAAACCTAAAAGAAAGGCACCTCCATTCAGGATTATCAGCATAGATGCTCGCCTCCACAAGATCAACAATGAGACGCAGCATTTCTGTACGATCTTCATAACTTCCTCGACCCTAAAACAAAACATGCAAATATATGGTTACCAACAAAGATTTACCTAATTCCCATTCACAATCATCGCTAAATTTCAAGATATCTCAAACAACTATATATTCCAAGCACTTTCATCACGCTTATGAACAATAAAAGTGATAACCGAAGCTCAAACTCACTTGGATGGCTTCAGGGTCTATGGTAGTGGTGATTCCCAGAAACTTCGCTATCTCCGCTAAATCTACATAAACAGTAGCACAATGTCATTCAAGCTAAATTTCAACCAATATACTACTCAAGGTGGTATAACTCTCATGCACCATAAATACAAAACATGCTTCTGATAATTCCTCTACTAAAACTAGCATTGTTTCACTAAGAAATATCCTACTAAATCACCAAGGCATATTTGATGATGCAATTGCTTCGGAAGGTAAATGTTCCTTTCACTAGTATTTTACTTCATTTCAGCCATACACATTCTAAACATACACCATACACATCTACAGTAGTGAATCAACACAAGTACATTAACATTTCCACGAATTTCATACACACATTCTGCCAATATTGATCGGAGTAAAACAAACAAACACATGAAATAAAACTAAAATTAAACCGGACAGAAGAACATTACATTGTATTCGAGAGGTCTCTTCGTCGCGATCTACACCATCTCCCTGTAGGTTTTGCTGCGAAAACGGGGATTTATCACCCAATAATCTGCAAAATCAGTCAAAACAGAAACAAAAATGCAAAATCAACACACAATAGATCAATTCGGCAATTGAAAAATAGTAGGAAACAAAGTCAGTACAATATCGCACTTGAAGAAGAGCCATTCGAGAAGAGCATATCGCTCCATGCCGGCGAAGAGGAGTGACTGAGCTGGGACATTCGATTTGGGGTAATTCAACACCACTAATTTCTTCTGTACTTGTTCCATTTGCTTCGCTGCCATTGATGTAGAATTTTCGGTTTTGATGTTTGATGATCTGATTGTCTGTAGTTTTCAACTTTGCTACCGAAATTGAACTTGTTGGTTGTTGCTTCGTTTTGAAAGAGAGAGGGGTCGATTCGATCCCAATTAAAAAACAGAAAAAGATAAAAGAACAAAAGCGTTGTAACTTGTAAGTATTCAGAAAGGGGTCGATCCCAATTCCCAATTATTATTTTGTTGATAACTTGTTAAGTTGTTTTTTCAAATGTAAAAAGCGTGAGTAAGAGAAACATGAAATGAAATGGATTTTTTTTTCCTTTGTTTTTTCATTATATTAGGAGTGAGCTTAAAGACACCAATTAAAAAAAGGAACTTTAGAATTAATTTAAATATTTAATTAATTATAAAACTATCTCAAATAAAAGTTAGTTTTCAAATCATTCTCAACCCCAACCAAAAGCAATCAACTGAATCCAAATCAAGTCAAAACGCACTTAACCAACTAAAAGCTAGAAACTGGAGTCACAAAAAATTAGAACGGTTCTAATAGGAGAAACACGGGAACTAGAAAGAATTCACCATTTTTTTTTTCATGTTTTCTTCCTCTAATGAGCTTTCAAATCCATGTCGTTCCATCATCGTGTAAAAAGGTAATGTTCTACGTTCATAAATTTAATATTTTCACCGTCTATTAACTTGGAGATCAAGTGATTTGATATTGAATATGCTAAATCAACATGCGCAATATCGGCTATGATCTCACAAATATGCTAATTATTGTCCAATGTTATGTCTTTTTGACTAATCTCGTGAAAAATTAACAGCTACAATATTCTTTATGTTCTCACCAATATATGTGTTATGTACTCGTTGTTGTCGAATGATTTGTTATTTTAACTAACCTCATGAAAAATTGACCTCTACAATATTCTATATGATCTCACCAATATATCATATGATATTGGTCCACCACCACCATTGTACTCTTTCTTTCTCATTCTTAATTTTTTTTTCTTTTAATAAACTAAGCCTCCATCGGAGGAGATGGAGCTCCGACTGATATGGAGCTCTGTGGTGGCCAGTTGACTGAGTCAACTCGCTGCGTAAAATCACTTTCAAACAACATTTTTCGAAAACCATGCGAGGAAAAACCAATACCCTGCATTAGTTTTCTACCTAAAATTAAATTATTTTTAGTCAGGCATTTGTTGTGTAAATGGGAGGCAAACGTGGCGGTAAATTGTAACTTTTGAGCTACATGTCAACATCAAACGGGACAAAGTAGGGATAAATTTGCATTTTCACCTAAAAAAAGATCTTTTTGTAACACCAACATAGTGTTTGGTACTCCTCTAGAGATCCTTTTAGTGAGGCGTTTTTACCCTCAACTTTGGTGCCATTTTAAAAGATCCTTTTAGTGAGCCAAAATAACTCTCATTTTCCCGTCTCAAAAGTCTCTACTATTCACGTTTCAAAATATTCACTAAAGCCATTTCCCTAATCGAGTACCAAATACTCCGCAAATGGTTGATTTGTATTGTAATATCGTTCCCAAAACAATGCAAAATGTAAACTTAGGTGACAAAGTAGAACATTTTGTAGCCAAACTCATTTTAAAACGCTTTTATTTTTATGTCTAAAATACGATTCAGACGTGCATCCAAAAGTCCCACCATTCACCGGATTATATCGGTCTAATAATGCATTCTCGCCTTTTCTCCTTCTCGGATAAACATCTGCAAAATTTAGGGTAAAATTCAATTTTGGTATTATAGAGTGAGACGTGTCCACTTTATAGACTTTAAAGTGGCAAGGTCCAATTTTAGTACTCTAGTGTAACACTCCGTCCAATTTTAATACTTTTTCAATTTTGACCGGAAATTGTGAGTGTGTGTAATACACTCTCCGGTGAAATAGAAAATTCTGGCCAAAATAAGAAAAATTGGAGAGTGTATTACACTCTCCCAAAAAAAACATTTCTTTTTTTATAAAAGAATAAAATTGGACACACACTCATGTTTTCCGGTCAAAATTGAAAAAGTACCAAAATTGAATAGGGTGTTACACTAGAGTACCAAAATTGAACCTTACCATTTTAGAGTATATAAAGTGGACATGTCTCACTCTATACTCTAGAGTACTAAAAATGGATTTTACCCGTACTACGGTACTAGTATTCATAAAGTCAGAAAATCGGAAATGAGACCGACCTACTTTAATCTCCATCCATATGAAAAAGAATACAAATTGGTGTTTTGTGTTAAAAGCTTGAAACTCAACACTTCCACTTTGTCCTATGTAGCTCGAGTCTCTTGAGCTGGATTTAAATATTCAACAAAAACGACAGTTACCAAGATCTCAATTCTCAAGCAAAATAAAATTAAAAATAAAATACCAAAAAGATCCCTTTTTCCTACCAAAAAAACAGAGACAATTAATTGCCTTTGCCTTAAAACTCTCCTGAAATAGTTGGTGAATTTCTCCTACTACTTCAACAAAATCAACACCCTTTCCATTTCACCAGCAAAAACTCCATAAAAATGCTGTCTTTGAACCTCCTCCCTCCCACCAACCCCATTTTCTGCAAATCCAATGCAAGAAACTCACTCCCCGCCGCTTCACTTGGAACCCAGAATCTCCTTAACCGGGCTCAACCTCAATCAAACTCGATTCAGTTCCAAAACCCCATTTCCCAGATCCCCAAATCAAGATTGGACTTCAAGAAAATCAACCCTTTTGAGTTCGCAGTGAGAGCAGCTGAGGAATCAAGCCCAGATGTCGAAATCGAACCAGAAGCAGCAGCAAAACCCACCAAGAACTTCAAGCTAGCCGTTGTATTCGGCCTCTGGTATTTCCAAAACATTGTCTTCAATATTTACAACAAGAAGGTTCTCAACATTTTTCCATACCCTTGGCTTTTAGCTACGTTTCAGCTCTTATGTGGGTCTCTTTGGATGTTGGTTCTCTGGTCTTTTAAGCTTCAGCCTTGTCCTAAAATAGACAAGTCTTTTGTTTTGGCACTGCTTGGACCTGCGCTTTTTCATACAATAGGCCATATCTCAGCGTGTGTTTCGTTTTCCAAAGTGGCTGTGTCTTTTACTCATGTTATTAAGTCAGCTGAGCCTGTGTTTTCGGTTATATTCTCTTCGTTTCTTGGCGATTCGTATCCGTTAGCTGTGTGGCTTTCGATTCTCCCTATTGTGTTTGGTTGCTCGTTGGCTGCGGTTACTGAGGTTTCGTTCAATCTTGGAGGTTTATCTGGTGCTATGATTAGTAATTTCGGTTTTGTGCTGAGAAATATTTACTCGAAAAAGAGCTTGCAGAACTTTAAGGAGGTGAATGGGTTGAACTTGTATGGTTGGATTACGATACTGTCGTTTTTCTATCTGTTTCCGGTGGCTATTTTTGTCGAAGGGTCTCAGTGGGTTGGAGGATATCATAAAGCTCTTGCGAGTATTGGGACGCCATCCACATTTTACTTGTGGGTGATTGTGTCTGGAATATTCTATCATCTGTATAACCAGTCATCTTATGAAGCGCTTGATGACATTAGCCCCCTTACGTTCTCAGTTGGGAACACGATGAAGCGAGTGGTGGTCATTGTGGCCACTGTTTTGGTGTTTAGGAATCCGGTCAAGCCTTTGAATGCTCTTGGCTCTGCTATTGCAATTTTCGGCACTTTCTTGTATTCACAAGCGACTGCCAAGAAGCCCAAGGTTGAGGAAAAGAAGAATTAGACGACGCTGCTTATGTTTTGTTTTGTTTTTTTGGTTCTCTCTGTTTTCTTTCTTCTTTTTGGGAATCCTGTTGGGAAGTGAATGCACTTGGCTCTGTAGTTGTTTATTCTAGCACTTGTACTCAAAAGGCATTTGCTAAAGATCTCAGCTTTCAAAAGAGGAACTAGGACCCTCATTGGCTCTTGTTTTATTGCATTTGTTTTCAATTGAATGTGAACTTATATCATCTACATTACATTGGGCTTCTTGGTTCTCTTCTTGCCTGCTGATTTACTTCTGCCGTAGTTCATTGATGTATCTTGCTTTCATGTTTTAGATGAGACTGTTTGCTGAAACAAATCTGTATTCAGTATTCGATGAATCTGTCCTTACTATTACCGTATCATCATCTTTATATTTGTTGAAAGGTCTCGGTGGGTTTTGGGTAAGCTACTGTAATTAATGGAACTCCAGTTCATGCTTCATATACGGTATGATAGTATCTAGAATATATTCTTATGAAGTTGAGGGCATTAGCTCGCCTCTCATTTTCAATGACTAGAGTGGTGGTTTGGTTGCTACTGTTTCGTTAATTTAGGGTCCTGTTAGGCTTCTGAATGCAATTGGCACTGCTATTGTGGTCTTGGCACTTTCTTGTGTTCGGGAAATTTTTAAGAAGCAGGTACATCAGGTGAAAGAGGAATCGTATGCAACAAAAAAAAAAAAA
>JAQRGC012298643.1:0-11411 GCA_028659135.1 Plantago lanceolata | reverse complement strand
TTTTGTATTGTTATGTAAAGTTACTACCTTATTTGTAAACTCAAAACACCATTGACTCAATATGTAAAAATGGGTGACAAATTGCATCAATATGTAGCTCACCCATATTGTATTTACATATAAGGTAATTTTGTATCAATGTGTAAAATTTCTTGTCCCCTATTTGGAGACATTGTAAGATGTGGGACACCTATTTGACTTGGTCAAATAGGTGTCTGATACCTATTTTTCATTCCGAATAGGTGTGGGACACCTATTTGACTTGGTCAAATAGGTGTTTGACACCTATTTTTCATTCCGAATAGGTGTGGTCAAATAGGTGTCCCACACCTATTCGGAATGAAAAATAGGTGTCAGCAACCTGTTTGACCAAGTCAAACAGTGTCCCACACCTTACAATGTCTCCAAATAGGGGACAAAAAGTTTTTACAAAGTGATACAAAAGGACACCATATTTGTAAATACATTACCTTATATGTAAACACAATATTATCCATTCCTTATATGTAAAAAAGGGGGACAACTTGACTCAATTTGTAAAAAATCCGTTAATAAATTATGTGCTTTAAATTGCTCCATGAAAAATTACAAAAAAATAAAAAATAAGTTAAGTCCATCAATTTAGTGCTAATATGTATTTTATATAATAGAAAGTATATTTTACGTGTTCATATATGTTATAAATAATATCGTAATATATGTATATACTTATACCGGCTCAATCCGGCTCAAAACGGCCTAATCGGTCAGACCCCGGTCCGACCTTTTATGAGAGGTAAACGGCTTGACCTCCGGTTCCGTCTTTTAAAACATAGAATGAAATATGATAAGATAACTGTTAGTTGATCAATTATCTTTTTTTTAATAAACTATATAGAGTGACTGATCAAATCAATAACCTAATTAGTCACCTTATTAACATTCACCAAACAGAATTATTATAGTCAACTGATTAAATAAGTTGAAATCACCTGATAAGGTGACGCCAACCGGTCAAATATTGTAGTGTCTGTTTGGCAAAACGAGTTGATTAGGTGACTGGTAGTTGTCTAGTTGATAAGGTAATTGAAAACTTATAAATTAGCTAGTAGCTGATCAGTCACCTTATTTTTTTAATAAGGTATTCTGAATCAATCACCTTATCTTGACATTTACCAAATAGACTTATTATAGTTGATTGGTCAAATAAGGTGAAATCACCTAATAAGGTGACTGATAAGATAACGTTAAACAGACACCTAAATTATTAAAACATAAGGTGATTAATCACATTATCAGTATCAACTATCATTTATCTTATCAATTTATTTTACCAAACAATCAATTAATAATCCCCTACCTTAATGAAACAATGGTTTCATTTCACATGCCATACAATTTGACTTTTGAGCATACAAGACATTAAATGGGACATTATTGTAAGAACAACATTGCAAGATGGCCATCTAGTTGGATAATTTTCGTCGTACAAAATCAACATGCCAACTTAAACATTGAATTTTCAATTCCTATATGGATATCAATTTCAATCCCAACTTTTTATTTTTGGTTTTTAATTAGTTTTGGGCCCTCGTTATTAAATGGACGTGTACATGCTTCACAATTTGACCTAGTAGCAAGTTTAATACCAGTATACGAAGTTACGTACAATTGCATCAACATCAAATGAGCTTGTTCTTCGTGCTACTATAATCGGCGACAATAATAGTGACATTTAATTTTAATTTATATAAGCCCTAGACACGACCCATATGTTTAGCACTAGTAGTTATCAAACGGAGATATGAAGTTTGAAATATGTTCTTCATATTATTGTGACAGACGTGACATTAGTTGTTTCATGATCGATTTTCAACATATTAATCTATACTTAAAACGCTAATTGCTGTCACCATTCATATCCAACCCGATGTGAAAACTATTCGTTTTGTTGACCGTTTCTAGAGAAACAGTCTTGTTCGACCACTATATTTCAGGTCCAACTTCGGATTCCGGTACGGGTCAATTTTGCCAGAAAACAATACACAAAAGATTAAGGACATTAGTCTATGCTGGACCATGCAAACACTCCTCCTTCACAAAACATACAAGACACGGGGAGAGCCAGAGAGGTAACCTCTGTCCTCTAATATGAGTTTTCACCTGACTCTAAGGTAGGTCAAAAAGTCAGAAACACATAAAGATTGAAAGCTCAATGACCTAACGCGACTGTTGAGGCCTTTCAGTTGTAACATCGAAACCTGGAGGGATGAAAACAACATCATCCCATGTAGACGTTGAAGTATCCTGCAACGGGAAATAAAGGCAAGAATGAGAAGCATTAAAAGGCAAAGATATCGTACTAAGTATCAATTAAAAGGATAACACCTGAGGCATGATCCAAGTAAATGGTAAGTAGACACAATATAGTAGGTTCACATATCAAAGTTCCTCACCTTCATCCCTTGTATTATATCCTCAAGAACAGCAACCTATAGTAAAATGCAACATTGAATGAGAACCAGATGGAGAAGTAAAAGAAAGGTAATAATTCTCCAGGGGTGTATTTATCTTAGCAAGCAAAAGGGAACTGGGTAATTGGAAACTTAACCTGGATATCTCCCCTAACAATAGGGTTCAGCTCATTTTGATCACGTGAAGCTCTTGTCAAGGACTCCTCCAGATCCTCCTGTGCAAGAAAGGAAATAATTAAAAAATGCAAATCAAAACGGTCATAGGTGCAAGTAATCTAATTTCTTACCTTTCGGAAGAAAACAGGACGGTATCTTTTGTTCTGGCTACTCAAAACCAAGCTTTTCGACTGCAAGAGAATATTTCATTAGGGATAAATAGGCAGAAAATTGTGGAAAACAAGAAGTCCATTACATAAAGTTGAAGTTTATAGGATCTCAGCGACTATTGAACCCGAATATGCTATATCTGGTATTAAAACAATGCTCACCAGTTTATAGGTTATGCTGGTTATCATATTTTTGTGTTATGGAGTTAAACCAGATTGCACATCTTGACTCCAGTAGTAAGAGGATTCATCAAAATCTTCTCCCAACATATTACTATGCTATAGCCAGATTGTGTGTGTCCTAACTCTAGTAGCTGGATTGAGAATTCAAGACAATCTTTCTCAGGAGGCACTCTGCAGTTTGCATAGCACTCTCATTTGAGCTTGGAAAATGATCTTAATAAATTTCTGTATCTTTCCCAAATTGTACATACAAATTTCTTCAGACATCCGTTTTTTGGTATTACACTATGAAGTAGATTATGGAATCAGACAACCACTGCACATCAAGTTATTTAGATTGAAACTCTCATTTTCCAAAATTCTAACACAGACATACTATTAAATACTAATGATATAGCACGGCCGAACATTGTAACGAATTTCAGAACATACAAACAAGCCTGAAGGGTGTCATTTTGGGGTAAGAAAAGTGAACCTGGAAAACTGGAACTCCGGGGAAGCTCCCTCCTTGAACACCTGCCCTTTCTCTCTCCTGGAGGATTTCCAAAACAAAAAACCACTTCAACTCTAATATCAAGAAGATGATACAGCACAGGTTCATACTTCATACTTCAAATAAAAACAGTTACTGTGTAATTTCAAAAGGAAAAAAAATTAAGAAAAAAGTGACAAACTCTGTTTGTTTTTTTTTTTAAATCATGAGTCCGGCTTTCGTTCTCTACTACTAAAAATAACCGATGGGTAAGAAAAAATGTTCTTTGAGATCTTGGCTAGCACAAAAACTCCACTAAGACTATCCGTATTGTTTTGAAAAAAGCAAAGAATTATTTCATCTCTCCATGCCAATCAGAATGTCTCCTCACTCTCCTCTTTTGGTATTGGCACAGCACAGGAGCTGTCATATCTCCTGGTTTGCCTCGACTTTGGGAGCGATGGTAGACCCTTTACAAGATCTATTGAAATGCTTTTTACCGACACTAGAATCTTTTTGACAAGGAAGATACTATAAGACTTTCTGAAACCTCAAAAGAGTTCTGGATTGACCGAGGGTGAACTATTCAAAAGAAGATAAAAAGATACATACTTCCACATGAAAAGAACAAAGATCAAAAGACACCATCTAACCAATTTCAATTGGAAAGGCCACAATTACTTCCAAACTGGATCACAGGAAATGATGATTCAGCAGTGTCAGCCAGAAGCTTAAATTCTGGCATGTGCATTTAGAGTACTGTACTACATATGTAGAATGTAGATGTCATTCCAATAATCTATACGAGGTTACAGACTAATTCTTTCAGCACAATTCTGTAATAGACCAGAAAGAAGCATATCCAGACCCTTAGAAATGAAGAGAGGAAAAAAATTACATATAATCTCACCTTCAGGGCATTTTGTATCTGAGTAGCCTCAGGTATCAACCTTAAAGCCACTCCATCCACTTTAAGCTGAACAACCTGAAACATAACTCAGCTATTACTCTCCAGTGATACAAAAGAAACTCAACCCTTTTACAGTGCAGTATAGTATAAATCAACTGCACAACACAATCACAGCCAAATACAACAAAGGCCTCATTCGATAACGACGGTAATGTAATCTACAGATTAATCTACAACAATTACCACAATTCAGCAACATTTCGAGTTTACAAGATATCTCAGTATAACAGTGACTAATACAGCTATAATTCACCTCATGTACAGTCTAAGTTTTCAGCTACAAGCAACCACACACCACATGCTCGATGAAATGTCTGAGTGAGAATTCACATATAAAAAATGCACAGGCAATTGAGTATACCTTGCTAAGCGAAACAGGGACGATATGCGAGTCAGAGCTGGTGGAAGGGTCCAGAGACTTCATCTGTTCGAGAAGATTGCCAGCATCGGCTTCACTGAAACAGAACAGGCCAAGATTTTTATTCGAATTGGTGCCTGAAATGAGAACATACTCCCGAGAACCATTGGCCAGTGCATAAACAGGCACTCCGGCTAGCCTCTGCTCGAGTAAGTCAACTGACGTGACAGAGTTCTTGACATAGACGGTAGTACCAGGATTGCTGTCGTGGGAGATTTTCGCGAAAGCTGGGGGTGGGTTCAAATTGTGGATGAAATTGGAGAAATGGGTTTGGAGGGAGGTGAAAGCTTGCTGTAGCGGATTAATTGGCGGTGGCTGTGGTGGTGGCGGAGTGGATTTGTTTGGGTTGAAGAAATTCATGGTTGGGTTTTCTTCAGGGGTTTAGTGGAGGTATCGAGGACGAGTTTGGGGAGAAGAAAGGTGGAAGGGTGAATAATCGAAATGCTAGTCCCTTTATGCTAATAGTAATAAGTAAACGACTTGTTTTGCAATTTACACAAAATCAGCAAAAAGTGTAATACTATATGTGCGCTTTTTGTGTTGTCAAAAGGCTGATCAAGCCCAAGAGGCAAATGGTGTGGATTCTAATTGGGCCTATGCCAGCCCACGTACAAGATAGGATTAGCCCGTGTCTTTTGTCATATGTGATTATGTCGTGTTTTATGAGACTCTTAACCTATTCTCGTTACGTACAACTGATATCTTGTTCCACATTTTCATTCTTCACCCGTGTGCCACACCTAGCACTAAAATCCCATCCATCGTTTGACGTTTCATTACTTACAAGTTTACTAGCCATACGAGGGGGTCTAATCGACTCATTTAGGGGGAGGCCCTCGCGACAATTGTGTTTATCACACTCTCCAATATCGATAGGAACAAGTGCCCACACACTCTACAATCGTTGCCAACAATACATGAATCATGTTATGATCTTCTCAACCAACTATATATTCGGAAATTCCTGTACAACTATAACCACCAATTATATTCCATATACACCCACCAATTATTAGTTGATGACTGTTCTATGGTAAGTATAATGGATGTAATTATGGGTACATGATTTATGCACATAATAAAAAGCACAAGGGCCCATACTGACGGCAGTGGGCTTGACTACTTTTGATTAATGGGCCATAAACTATATCACCCAACGTTTCTCATTCGAATCACATTCCGTGGCCCACTTTCCCTATTCATTTCTAGAATTATTAATTTTTGTGTTTATGCGACAAGACATTCTTGATTCTATTAAATTTACCAGTTAGATACACATAGGAAAATGCTAGCTAGTGTTCCTTGCTGAGTGTAACATAAGAAAGTAAAGATTATTGCAGGCACGAGTTGTGTGCCAGTAACATGTTACATGTGACGCTATTCAGCGTTTCAAAACTTACTACTTTCAACTATTAAACGAGATTCGGTAAAATATGTGGAATGGGGCAAATAATGTGAGTATAGACCCCCTACGAATTATTGGGGAACAAGTAGCTTTCTTGAGTTTCTTCTAACCTCTGCTTATTTTAAATGATGATTTTGCGAATGCTACAAAATTTTATGTTACTTGAAATAATCATAGGATTGCTTTTCAACTACTAGAACACATTCTCTGGAAAAGGAAGGAAAAAAGGGCCTTGTTTGATGATGATGGATTAGTAAATTTTATACCACTTGTAATCACACCTAATCTTGATTTGTCCATATGTTAATCGACAAAACTAATACAGATATATCCCTTAACAAGGTTTAATAATGGATATATCGAACAAATTAATCCTAGCTACCATTCAGTAGCCTTAAATGTAGGTTGGTTATGAGTCTTAATAGCCAAAACTAATACAGATCCCATACCCCATAAGATGGAAGTGTATACTGTATGTATTGATAAGATGGAATTGTTTACTGTATTGAGTACCAATTTATTAAATGTTAAAGGTATGAAACCAATGGCACATATAATAGCATGCAAACCACGTGAACCAAGTTAAACCGCACAAGTGTGACATGCTCTGACTTAAGATGACATAATCACAAATTCAAACATGTGACCAAGATAAAAATATCCATTCCTCTAACCAATTGAATCAAACCTCTCGGTTAGAACAAGGTATTTATGGGTTATAGTAATAATTGAAAAAAATATCGCATTTGTACGTGAAGTTTTATTGGGACACGGACAGGGGACACCCCATCCTAAATTAGGGTGCCCCTGGAAGAAAGGGAGTGATGGGGCAATGGATCATCTCCATAACCTGATAACCAGGGCCATGATATACTGTACTATACTATCTTCTGAGTACATAGGTTTGATGAGAAAATGTCAATTTCATGACAACTATGTACAATAATAAGACAGATAACATGAGAGCCATGATTCTTGATAAAGTGCTTTGAATTTGAATTTGAATGGACTATCCTTCAATCTGTTAGGATATGTACTAGACCTAATCAACTCCACCTCTGCTTTATTACATAACTACAGTATGTTGTTACTCAAGGCCTGTACTGGTCCATTGGCTCGCTGGCTACAATTTCATTCACGTGAATAATACTACTCTTATATGCTATTTATTGGTATGCCGAACAAACTACTCTAATAACACAATGCAACTTTCTGTGTTTTAATCGGTGCGACAGATTCCCATATAATATTATGTGGTCCCTGTACGTAGAACGAACCCGCATTGTAAATTAACTGGTTACGAATTACGACTCTAAGATCTCAAAAACTACAATTGAATTTAACTTCTTATTTACTACTACTAATACTAGGAGTCTATGATTAAGTTCTAATGGGATGTAAAGCTAAGAATTAGCACCAAAATGGGGATAGATAAAGAGCAGTCTGCTGTACAATTATTTGTGCTCAACTTTCATGAAAATAGGCTATCTGCCAAATTTGGTACTCTTGTTTCCTTTCTGCTAGAAGACACTCCTCTGTACAAACAAACAACATTAACTTTTATCTTATGCAATTATGGTCGCGGGGACTCATTCGCTAAGGTGTGACGACGAATTGTATCTTACCTTCAACCGATATGTTTGGGATTCTAATCACATAAAGAAAATAAAGAAAACGGATAACCATTATCGATACTAATCCTTAACCTTAATACTTATCAGTCTATATGATTAACTAGGCCATAGTAGTCCTTACCAAGAAGTACACTGTGTATAAGAAATGAATTGAATAGGCTCCACAAAGCACATATGAATCATGGAGGAGATAAAAGAAGCATGAGAATAACTACTTTAGAAGCTCTCATGTAGGTTTGCCTGGTTGGCACCCACTGAATGGTCCAATTGAGTGAACAATAGAATCATTGTTTGGACCTCACTTCTCCATCCCATGACCTTAACTACACATCCATGATCCAACGATGGTCGCGGATCCAGGATTTGAAGTCGGGTGGCGAAATTACATGATTTTTTCAAGAGTTCAGTGACCTAAAATTTAAAGATTCATAAACATTACCTGTATAAAAACTTTCGTTTTGAAATTCGGGACCCAATGCCCCCTCTTGTCCACCTCTAACATCCAAAACCAAAAATATTCATAGACCAACCAAAGGAGAGCTGCTTACTGCTTCCAGCTTTTAAGCAGCTGGCAACAGCTTAAACAAAAGCAGCTATAGCCACCCCAATTGGGATTCTCTTTAGGCTCTCATGTCACAAGCATTTCCATACTTTATTTATTGGACCCCCTCAACCCCTTGCCTAGTTGCCTCTATATATATACACTTTCATTTCAAATCCATTCATCACTCAAACTTAGCACTAAACACTTCAACAATACCACTTGTAAGCAGTGAATTGTAACTTGTGAGTAACACATAATGGGAAGGTTCTTAGCCTCATGCTTGGCTCTTGTACTGCTGAACATTTGCATACTTGCAAATGCTGGTAACTTCTACCAAGATTTCGACTTGACGTGGGGCGATAACCGCGCCAAGATCTTCAGGGGAGGCCAGCTGCTTTCTCTGTCGCTAGACAAGGTCTCCGGTTCTGGATTCCGGTCCAAGAAAGAGTACTTGTTTGGCAGGATTGACATGCAGCTTAAGCTTGTCTCTGGCAACTCTGCTGGCACTGTTACCGCGTATTATGTATGTTTTATACTCGTATCGTATGCATTTTCTCATACATTCGAAAACATGTCTACGAATATTAGGAACACTAGTACTAATGGTCACTTTGTGTCTACTTTACAGCTATCTTCGGAGGGGCCGACTCACGATGAGATCGATTTCGAATTCCTTGGGAACGTGACTGGCCAACCCTACATACTCCACACCAATGTCTTTACTCAAGGCAAAGGAAACAGGGAACAGCAGTTCTATCTGTGGTTTGATCCCACCAGGAACTTCCACACCTACTCAATCATATGGAACCCTCAGCACATAGTGTAAGCACAGCTAGGCCTAATTTCATCAAACTAACAGCATATATCCAATCAAATGTTTCTAAGAACAAACACTGACAACTAGATTCTTGATTTTCCAGGTTCTTGGTGGACAACACTCCCATCAGGCAGTTCAGGAACTCCGAATCAGCAGGCGTTCCGTTCCCGAAGAACCAGCCGATGAGAATCTACTCTAGCCTCTGGGACGCCGAAGAATGGGCAACCAGAGGAGGGCTGGTGAAAACTGACTGGGCTAAAGCACCCTTCACCGCCTACTACCGGAACTTTAATGCGCAAACCTGCACCGGTTCGTGCAGTTCTGGAAATACCAAGTTCTCAAATGGAGCATGGCAAAGCTCAGGGCTGGATGCTTACAGCCAGAGAAGGCTGAGATGGGTTCAGAAGAACTTCATGATATACAATTATTGCTCCGACTATAAACGATTCCCGCAAGGTTTCCCTACAGAATGCAGACATTAAGCATAGTTTATCTAGAAGATTATGAAGCTTGTTCATTACTGCACTTCAGATTCTTTTTATCTTCTTTCTACTTTGTTTATGTACACAATGCAATAAACTTTATTTGATTGTTAAATATGCTCCTATAAAAAACTCATTGCTACTGCTAACTATGCTAAAAAAAAAAAAAAAGTGAAACTGGGATTAGGGGATTAGTTAATATGCTAAGTAGCCCCGCGGTCCAGGTTAACATTTCGATTTTATGCAAAGATACTTTGAGGAGTAGAACTGAGACTGAGATATTTCGTGATAATGATAACACAACATAACGGTTTCGTCTAAGAGAACAGAACTTGAAGATAAGTTAAGCATAAATTTCATGTATAACCGAAATTTGAGGTATCATACATAAACTTGTACAATTGTATGAATATCTTGAAGTGGCGATCAAGAACACAGGCATTTCAGAATCATGGAGTTCTTAATCCTTATATATTCCGGAAATGTGCGCCTGGAATATATTATTGCCATTTTCGTGATGGCTAGTGTAATAAGTATAAGAACTTAAGAAGAATATATGATGAAAAAGAGAGAATATAGCAGATTAGCAGGGTATTTGTATCATTCATGTTCCTGCTCTAGAAAGCTGCCTCAGTGTGCTGGCAATCTCTTCAGCTGAAGCTTGTCCCTTAACATACGCAATGAGCGGGCTCTCTTGTGGAACTATATCGTCTCTTTGGTAGCTTCCAGCAGTTCTAAGTAAATCTTCTGAACCTTTTTCCACAATTCCTTTCATGATTAGAGTCTTGTGAGTTCCAGCAATCAGTTCCTCATAATCTGTGTCTCCTGTCTCCCCGAGAATCACATACATGTTTGCAACATTCAATCGCCACCGGACAAAAAGGTACCTATCAACACAATTTATTGTCGTATGGCCACGAGTAAACATCCCATAGTCAGAATTCGAACAATCAACAAACATTTTGAAGCATAACATGGCTCACAGACTTTAGGCCTACTACTCAACATTCAAACAGAAACCAACGGAACACTATCAATGTAAAGTGTCTCAAAAAAGGATTAGACATGCGTAAAGTTCAGAAAATCTCTAAGATCATGTGAACTTTGCAGGCCATGTACAGTTAGCTAGTAAAACATTTTAAACAAAAACACTATACTAAAACTTAACATGTTAAGCCTACCCCAGAGCCTGCGAACGAGATGCGAGGAGAGGAACAGCTTGCATTCTTGTGGAGTTTCTGCAATACATTAAATGGCAGCGAAGACCCCTCATCCTAAGCTTCTGCCTCATATTATCTACTTTCCGGGCCTGCAAAGACAAATATAATCAGGCCAAAAAATGACTAGAATGCACTTCATATATATGAACCTGAATCAAAATGAAGAAGTTTCAGTATTCTGAAAGTCATACACACCTTACTGGGGTCCTTTATCAAATACGAAAAGCAGTGAGTGTTGCTCGATTTGACGTCTTCTTCAATTGGACTTGAGTGATTATCTGATTTTGCATCATCTGTTGCATTCATTAGCTTCAAAATAGTCTTTTTCAGACCATCATATCCCCACCGATATTCGATATGTGTTGCATAATCTGGATCAGGCAAAACCTTTCCATCCCCTTCAGAATAAGTTCCGGGATAATAAACTTCACTACCGCTGCTACATATCAATGCATCAAAATCATTTATTTTGACATTCCCTGACTTC
>JAQRGC012298550.1:0-11494 GCA_028659135.1 Plantago lanceolata | reverse complement strand
ACTTGCCTAAAACGGGTATTGGCACAGTAATTCACCTAACATAATGGCCTAATCGAGTACCTTAAATCGAAGATATCACGGATTGTTTGGCTCTAAATTATATTATGTGATTGTGTGAGTTAAATAAAGGTGTGAATATTGATTAAATTAAGAAAAGTTTACTTTAGTTTTTGAGTGAGCGTTTGAATAAATTAAATTGAATGGGTTCGTGTAATTCTAGAAAACACAAATTCCTCCAATATTTCTCTCTCTAAAACCCTATTTCCTCTCCCTCCCTTTCTTGCTCGCCGCTACACCTCCGTAGACATCTGCTCAGATCTGGCTATAATCCAGATCGGAGCAGATAGCTCCAGTTTCTAGTCTTTCGTGCTTTTGTTTCTTTTTCTTTTCTTCCGTGTCCAATGAATCAGATTTTTTCGTTGATTTCAATTAAGTCCAAGCCGTGAAGATTAAATCGATGGGTTTAGGTGTGGGCATCTTGCGTCCAATTGTCGATTGTG
This sequence comes from Plantago lanceolata, assembly GCA_028659135.1. Classification (NCBI taxonomy): domain Eukaryota; kingdom Viridiplantae; phylum Streptophyta; class Magnoliopsida; order Lamiales; family Plantaginaceae; genus Plantago; species Plantago lanceolata. Next base: position 10,994 of record JAQRGC012298550.1, on the reverse strand, counting down.
ATATCCCGGTCCTCTAGTCAAGCTAGATTCGACAGGTTTTGGTAAAGGTGTTGGTTGGAGCTGCGAGGTGTTGTCAAGTCGTCGCTATGCTCTTGTCTCAAAACTCTTGGAGTGTCGTCGGAGTTGTTTCGTTGGGTTGTTACTGCCTTGTTGGGTTATGATTTGGTTCGGGTGTTGTGTGTTGGTTTCGGGTGTTCCTATTCTAGTTCTGGTGTTCATCGTGGTTTCTGGGTTGGGTCGGTGTGTTGTTGTTGGGTATTGATTTGGTTCAGGTATTGTGGGTTAATTAGTTTTCGGTGTCTTGGTTTCGATATGGTTCAGGTATTCCTGTTCTGGTTCTGGCGCTCATGGTGGTTTCTCGGTGGGGTCGGAGTTTTGTTAGATGGGTATTATTTGGTCTGTTTGGTTCAGGTGTTGTATGATCGGGTGTTGGTGAAGAAGGAAACATGGGGTTGAAGGCAGGGAACTCTGGGAATCAAATTGGCAGATAAGCAAGTTGGTAGAGGTTTTGCCGTCAGGTACGGGTGGTGGTTCAGGTTCAGGTTTGGGTGTTGGTTTAGGCGATTTCGGTTTTGTGGGTCCAGTTCAGGTTGGGGTGTTGGTTCAAGATCGAGTGTTGGTTTAGGTGATTTCGATTTTGTGGGTCCAGACCCGAGTTCTCATTTACATATTTCGTTTCCATCGATTGTGCGCTCCGGTCTTAAGGTTGTGGCCGAAAAGGTTTTGGTGTGGAATGTTGTGGACTCGAATTGAGGGGTTAAGGGTAGGATAGGTTTTTGTTGTTATTTTTTGTGTTTGAATCAGGGTTAAGTCTAGTAGCGTGTTTGACTTGTTTGTATTTGTTCCCTGGCCTCTCTTATACTCTTTTTTAATTATAAAAAGAAAATTTTACCGTTTAAAAAAAGGGGTTAGTGTTAAGTATGTGTGAAAATGTTTAGTTGAGAGTTGAGACCCAAACAAATTGGTTCAAAATCAAGCAAAATCACTAAGTGTTGCCCATATGTAGTTCTAAGACTATCTCCAACACCCATACCCTCTCAAACCCTCTATCTCTTACCACGTAAGCATTATACTCACCTTTTAATTTATTTTATTCACCCAAACCCACTCAAACTCTCTTCATCTCCAACAATAAAACTATCAAATTCAATTTTCTACTACAATACATTAAAGAAAAAGAAAAAAAAACAAGTAAAAAGGAAAAAGTTAAACCACAATCACTTAAAGAAAAAGAAAAAGTAATAGAAAAAAGCATTAAAAAAGAAAAATTCTGTCCCAAATGCCCAGACCAGTCTGGAAGAATTCTCAGCCCATGTCCTGCTGGAATTGGGAACAAGTCTGGAAAACCAAGTTTAGACTCAACTCCAGCCCTGCTGAAGATAGTCTAAGGATTTATTACCGATTGATACCACATGTTTTTGGAACAAAGATAAATTTTCATTCCAGTATAATCATGGTCAGTACATCTACTCAAAACAAAGTAGTTCAAAACATGGCACAAGCCAATGACTTCAAATGAAAACAAAAGAACAAAACACCAGACACTCCACTGCAAACAAAACTCAGATCATGGGCAATAAGGGCAGGGCCATACACGCAGAAGCAAGATGCTTGTCACCAGTGCACCTCCCAACAGTATTGTGCACCACCAGAAGCAGCAGCTGCATCATACTTCTACTCTCACCCTGGAATATCCTACGATTACGCTCCAACCAGACCATATACACTACCTCAGTAACAAGTGCTTTTAACAATCTGTTCCTGGGATTCTTCCCTTTAACAAGCACACAAAGACGAGCTACAATTTCCTCCCAAGTACCAGAAACACCACTAATTCCATACCAATGTAACAGAGCTTCCCAAAGGCGCTTAGTCTCTGCACAGGTGAAAATAAGTGGTCCAAGGTCTCAGTCATCCCTGCACAGAAGACACACTGCAGGTCAACCTGGCAATTAAACCTGACCAACCTTTCTTTTGTAGCTAATCGTCCCCATAACGCCATCCACAAGCATAACTTTGCTCTAGGGGTAGCTTTATTGTTCAACACTAGCTCTCTCCAAGTTTTCTTCCCACCTGCTGGTCTTATAACACCATAGACCTTCCTCTTATCAAACAGCTCATTATGCATAACAACAGTCCACTCACCAGTGTTCACTACCCAATCTTTACACTTAATAACTTTTTTGAACATAGCAGAGGATTGCATGGGAGCAGACATAGCCACCAAAACCTTCTCTTTGACATAGAATTCATGCACCCACTTGACCCAGAGCTTGTCAGTCTTGTTTTGGATAGCCCACAACATCTTTACATAGGCTAACTTATTCCAGGAAGGGAGATGAATTAGGCCTAAACCCCCCTCAGCCCTAGGCCTGCAAATAGCTTCCCAAGAGACAATAGACTTCCTACTATCCCCAGTCTGACCAGTCCAGAGAAACCTTCTACATACAGCTTCAATAGCCTTCATCACTTTCTTAGGGAAATAAAACAACTGACTCCAATAATGTTGTGCAGAGTAAAGCACACTTTGGATCAGTTGAAGTCTTCCTTCATAACTCAAAAGCTTGGATGTCCAATGTGTAACCTTACCAATCATCTTCTCAAGTAGAGGCTGATATTGAGCTATGGATAATCTCTTAGATGTGACTGGGATTACTAAGTATTTGAAGGGAAGCAGCCCCACCCTTAACTGGCTAGCAGCAATAATACTGTCTCTGACCTCCTCTCTCACTCTAGCAAAGTAGACTTCACTCTTCTGCCTATTAGCACAGAGACCAGATGTCCTACTAACTAACTCAAACTTCTCCAAAAGGGCACTAACAGAAGCCAAATTCCCTTTGCAGAAGAACAATAAATCATCTGCAAAGATTAAGTGTGTTATTCCCAGCTTGCCACACTTTGGGTGGAACCTGAAATTGGAGCCAGAATGGAGCCCCCTCATCAGCCTAGTCAGATACTCCATACAAATGACAAAGAGGAAGGGGGAGATAGGGTCCCCTTGCCTCAACCCTTTACCCCCAGGAAAAGGTGCAGTAAGCTCTCCATTCAAACAGATTTGGCAGGACACTGTAGTGAGGCACTCCATAATCCACACTACATACTGAGCAGGAAAACCCAAGGCGCGAAGGAGTTGGTCAACAAATGACCACTGGATGGAGTCATATGCCTTTTGGAGATCCATTTTAAGCATACAACGAGCAGAAATATTTCTCCTACCATAACCCCTAATAATTTCCTGTGCCAGAAGAGTATTGTCATGAATATACCTCCCTGGCACAAATGTTGCTTGCTCCTCCCCAATCAAACACCCAATAACCTCACTCAGCCTATTAGTAATGATTTTGGAGATAATTTTGTACAACACACTACAACAGGAAATTGGTCTGTAATCTCTGATGGTGTTTGCAGTTTGAGACTTAGGAATTAGAGTAATCAACGTAGTATTGATGCTCTTTAGAATCTTCCCAGAGTGGAAAAACTCCTGAACTGCCACAATAACATCCCTCCCAATAATAGGCCATGCTGCTTTGAAAAATTTAGAGGAGTAACCGTCAGCACCCGGAGCTTTACAATCCCCAATAGCTTTCAAAGCATTCTCCACCTCAGTCCCAGTGACATGTCGCACCAATGCATCCCTCTGACTCAAACTCAACACATTACCAGCTCTGACAACACACAGATCAACATCAAGGGAAGTATTAGCTGCAGTACCTAACAATCTTTTGTAAAATCCCACAACCTCAGCTTGGATGTCTTCAGGAGCAGTAAGTCTATTTCCCATCTGGTCAACCAATAAGTTCATAGATGTATTACCTCTAGCTTTCAATGAGGCATGGAAGAAACGATTATTCCCATCCCCGCATTGCAGCCAATGTATTTTACTCTTTTGCTTAAGCACCTGTTCTTCCACTTTTAGCCATTTATCCAACTCCTTCTGGACAACCAAAGATTGAGCAAAGAGAGCATTGTCAAGAGGTGAACTCTGAAGTAAAGATTGAACTCTGTCCCTTTCTATTCTAGTCGCAACCACTCTCAAGGAAGCTCTAGTCGTTTCTTTTGTAATCCCCCTTAATTGCTCTATAACCTTATTTAATTTTCCCCATACTTGAAACATATGCACTCCCTGAATCCTACCAGACCAACCCCTAGCAACAGCAGGTAGAAACTCATGCAGCTCAACAACTTGGTTGACAAACCTGAACATCTTGCTCTTATACACTCTCCTTCCACCCCAAGACAGAAGGAGGAGAATGGTCTGAGCTTTGAGGATTGAGCACCTCCACAGTAACATCTCCATATTTATTGAGCCAATCAAAGTTGCCAAAACACCTATCAATCTTACTATAAATCAAATTATCTTGCTTCTTATTGCACCAGAAAACTCCCAGCCTGCATATTGTAGCTCTTGTAGCTGAGCATCTACCAAAGCCATCTGGAAGTCCACACATTCAGCCGCAACAACTGGAGCACCCCCAATCCTGACATCTGTACCTAGCACACTATTAAAATCTCTAAGCACAAGCCATGCCTCAGACATGTTACCAACCAATAATCTCAAATCATCTCATAATGCAAGCCTCTCTTCCACTGAGTTAAATCCATACACAAAGAAAACAAGGAACAAAGTGTTGCCACCCAAGTCACTTACTGCCCCATGAATAAACTGAGCTGAACAATATAGAACTTGAAAACTAACTTGGGAAGAGTCCCAAGCTACCCAAACTCTCCCATTCACAACAGCAGAGTAGTTATCACAGGACATCCACTTATTACCAAAAACCTTCCTAACACTAGCTGATTTATGTGCCTTAACTCTGGTCTCAACCAACCCAGCCAAGACAACTTTATTATGTAACAAAAACTCCCTAAATTCTATTTGCCTAGAAGGCTTATTTAGCCCCCGCATATTCTAGCAAGAGAATATCATATCAACAACGATTGGAAGGGCCAGGATCATGCTGACCACCATGAACAATTTCCAAAGAATCAACATCAGAGGACCCTGCCAGCACCCCAAACGGATTTACTTGTTGCACCAATGGTTGTGTTGCCGGAGTGGGGTCATTTTGCACAGTCCTAGCAGCACCATCCACATTGTTCTGTCTAGCCCTATTACCAACAGGGATCCATTCACCTGGAGGCCTGCCATTATTACCTCTACCAGGATTCCTGGGATTCCCTCTTCTAGGTGGAGCTTGTGCATGTTCAACCCTCTCAACGCACACATGTCCGATAACTTGGCACCTATTGCAAAACTTTGGAACCCACTCATATTCAAACTTCTGGATAATCACTTTGTCTGGGGCCATCTTAATCTTTGTTTCTATAACAAGAGGTTGTGTGACATCAACCTCCACAAGCACTCTAGCATATCCCAGTTTTGTTTGCTTCTTCGTGCATTCATACGTATGCATTGGTCTTCCAGCCACACTAGCAATATGCCCCAAGCTTTTTTGCCCCCAAAGCTGGAGTGGCAATGCAGGCATCTTCACCCAGATAGGGAGAAAAATCAGCTGCTCTGCACAAAACTTAAAATCAGCAGTCCACAATTTCAGTACCACTGGTTGATTCTTAATAGTTTAAGGACCGCTCTCAAGAACAGCTCTGCAATCCTCAACACTATTGAATCTGGCAATGAAGAACTTATCATTATACTGGTGCGACACAAGCTTAGCAATACTTTTCCAAGCTTTATTCAAATACTGCTCCATGTACAGGAAAGTATGCACAGCACCCACAACGTACAATACCAAAGAATTCTTCCACTTCTTTGTTTCATCTTCGAGCTCTTCATCAGAGAAGGTAAGGCATACATCTCCACCATCCATTTCTGGCACATGATATTCAAGTTCCATCCTATTAGATGCCAACCTGTTGCCCTGCACCACCTGTGCAAAAGTGAGTTGATTCCCTTCATCACCAACCAAATCCTCAGGAGCATTAGCATCTCCCTCAACTTCCTCCAATACAGGTTCCAACAGGGAAGAAGGGAGCTCAAGTCGTCTCGCCGTCCTACGCAGCTCCCCTTCCTCCTCAACACGAGTCGTATTTCCCCCCGCTCCGGCCACCGTTACCTGAGAATATGTGTCCAATGGAGAGGTTTCCCTAAAACAACCAAGAGTATTAGTCAAAGAGCCAGACCCAGCCTCCCTTACCAAACCAGATGCCCCAATCGGAGGGGAGACAAAACTACCGTCCCTAGGGTCACCAGCCACCATCGGCGAAGCAGCCCTAGCCATCACTAGTTCCTCCTTTCGCGACGACGACGCCGTAAACCTATCAGCAACGAGTTCCCTATTCTCAAATCCTCTCCTACCCACAGAAGCACTACTAGACTCCGCTCGGAATTCAGCAGCTGATCGACGAGCTTCCTCCAACTGGCGTTGAGCTTCCCGTGTCGCGTTAGTCGGCCGGCCACGGTGTCTCTTCACCGATCTAGTACGATTCGTCATATCAAAATTTGGGGGCGCGTGAGGCGCGTTGCATTCGTCAAGACTTTTTTTCAATCTACCACATGTTACAATTAGATGATAAGCAAAATTAGTGTTACAATGTTGTTATTTGTTACTAATTATAATTGTAACATCTAAGACCCCCTTTTAATATTTTTTATTACATCTAACCCCTCTTATTTAAGAGTTTTAAAACTTTTCATTCACATCCTTTGTTAATCGAATTAATTAAAACTTTTCATTCACATCACTTGAAAACTATAAATTTTGGAGAAGATTACGACTCAGACGATCTGTCTGGGTCCTCTCGGATCTAGGAACGTCGAAAGGCAGGCCAAGCGGCCCGCCTAACCATATTCTCACAGGTCCATGTTTTATTCCGACTCTTTTCGACTCGTAAACCCTCGTACTTTATCTTTAAGCCTCCAAATGAGTTCGGGCACCATAACATCATTGGTTACTCATATCATCATAGAACGGGAAAAATACACCGTTAAAACTCCAAAATCACCAACTTTGTACCTAAGTACCTACAAGCACAAAACAGTGTAAAACACAGTGATTATATTCTAAAAAGTAAACTAAATGCAAGCTTAAAGACAATAAAAAGATGATAAAAAAGACTAGATGATAGTGCAAAAAACAATGTCATCAGTTGGAAGCATATAATTGTTATTACACACAAACACAAATACATTATTAATACTTTAATATCACTACCAAATTCGTTCTGAACTCTAACTCATTATTAAGACTTTAACGCATTCTTAAGACTTTAACATCATTACTCTAACCCATTCTTAAGACTTTAACATCTGAATTATAACTAAACATAATAGAATCAACGGGGCACAATGATAAGAAAATAATATAGAAAGTCATTCGTCCTCGATAACCTTCACCTTCCTTGATAATCTTCGCCTTGACCTTTATCTTCACCCATCAGGGACCTCCAACTTTAGATGATAAACAATCCATAACTTTGTTTCGAACACTTATGCTTCGTACTTCTTTCTCGTTGTAGACACAATCAAATTTTATAGTTTGTGTTTGTTGTAAGGAAAGAGTTTGTGTCTGTTGTGTAAGGCACCAAGTTATTGATATCGTATTTGTCAAAACGACTCACGTTATTATCAGAATTGGAGTTGCATCTCATCATTTTCATGTTAAGTGTTGATGAATGAGTTAATAAGGCACATGGAATCTCACTCATCACAATTAACATGGAAATGATAAATTGCATCTCCGGTTATGATAATAGTGTGAGTAACATCTATGATAAGAACTAAAACTTTGATGATATATTCTCGGCCATGTAAAATGCAAAACTTCTTGTTCCTCCTCAACATTTTAGGTTTTCGACTCCTTCTTCTATTTTTAACTTCTACAACTATATTTTCTATCATTTCTCATCTTAGCCATCCAATCCTCTTGTGGTTGAAAGAAAGGCACTTATTCGAAAGAAAATTTAACTTTGTTTCGGATACTTTAAGATTTATGTGTCTTTTCTGTAAGACACTAGGTTATTGATATTCTATTAAAATCCCAACTGCATAGAACTTTACGATGTTTCTATACTCTTTTCGTACCATTGTAACCTTGATTCTCTTATGTTTAATTAAAATGCAAAACTACTTTGGGAATGGTTTCACATTACCATTACGGAAGTTGTTCTGCATTATAATTAAACATAATATAACCCAAGGGTTACAATGGTACGAAAATATTACGGAAACTCATTTATACCTCGATAACCTTCACTTTGCCCTTGATCTTCACCAGATCATGGATCTCCAGCCATAGATGACAAATATGTTAATTGTTCTTAACTAACTTATCTTTGTAATGTTTATATTCATAAGGTATGTCTCACCCCTTTGCTAACCTACCGGATGACGGGTGTCCATACACAGTACTGACAGCGTGTGCGAGGTTTCAAGGGAAGCTCATCTTGTTCCCGAGCGGCCCAAACAAGTAAGTTTAACAATAGTAACACTTCATCAGTTCATTGAAAATTATGCTAAGCTATTGTAGTTTACTAATCATTTTCGTGTCATATGATTTAGTAACTTGTTATATCCAAAAAAAGTTTGTTTTTCTTTTAGGATCCATCATGGATAGAAGGAGTGTACCACCGGTCCTGGGTGGCGAGAAGTGGTTGACACTTCCTCTCGAGTTGAAGGTGGAGTACTTTGATGCGCTACGGGTAAGAGTTGAGTTATACTTAATTAGTTCATTATAATTTTATCTCGTAGTCATATTGATGTCTATTTGTTCATTTTGTAATGTTGGAATTATGTTTGCAATTGTTGTAGGAGTCGTACTACCTTCCCGACGAGCTTCTTCTAGACCGTTGGCAAGCATTCAATCATTTGGAAAATGATTTAAACAAGAAGAGGGTGTACAAATAATGGAAAAACAGTAACAAGAAACCGGGTTGTATGTCTTATTCCGATTGGTCAGCTGGTTTGGCTTATTGAGAGCCGCACATGCTCAGGACCGCGTCAATTTGTACTCCTTTAATCAATTTATACTCTTAAATCATTTTTTTTTACATGGGAAATTATTTGTACTCCTTTTAATCCATTTGAAATATTTTGTACATATTTGTGTGTTGGTGTATATTGTGTGATGTTTGTTTGTTGGTGTATAGTATCTCTCGTAATCTTTTTGACACGTTTGCTGGTAATTGGGTGATGGAAATAACAAAACCAGAGAAAAAAAACTGTGCCCAGGTTAGCGACGAATAACTCTATTCGTCTCTATTCAACCATCAAGTTTGACCTTGACCACCCAGGTTTAGCAACGAATTGTTGTTCGTCACTAAACTTTGTGGGCTTGGTCAACGTTCCATCCATCTCTATGGCATCGCTAAATTAGCGATTGTTACTTTATTCGTCGCTATTGCGACCAGACGTTTAGAGATGAAATTTTAGCGATGAATTGGGACAGGTTTAGTGACGAATAAGCTGGTCACTAAACCAATGAATTTTTGTAGTGCAACATTCTCAACAAATAATGTACTATGTTGATGCACATAAATAAGTTACGTCAAATACTTTGCCAGATTCCACACGCTAGATTATTTCTCGATTCCTTATTATGTAATATCTCAACCTACTTACTATTTTATTAGGTCCAGTAAAACTTGTGAAACTAGTCCAATCATAAGTTCTACATAAAACGTAAGTTTGACTACGTTTCAAGATTATTTCATGACATTGGTATCTACATTTATTTATTTTCTTTTTTTTTGTGTGTGTGTATGATGAAAGATATTGTAAGTTTCTTTAATTTTGACTCGTATAACAAATTTCATAAATCGGTTAAATTATATTCTATTAATGTTTGGTTGTATTATCTTATAAATACCTCACTCATAGGAAAATTTTAGAAGACAAAAAAATCTCTTTCTTTCTTTCTAGAGCTTGACCGGTTATCATGATTGCAAAAGACCATCGAATAATGCCGGTCAAGCGTATAGATAAAAAACAAAACTTATATGCTACATTAACAAAACGGCGTCTAGGCTTGTTTCACAAAGCTAGCAAACTAAGCGCTGATTTTGATGTAGATATTGGTGTTATCATTTATACATCATCGGGTGTTCATCATTCTTTTTTCTCACCCTCAATGGAATCAGTTATTGAACGTTTCATGAATCCAAACACTCGGTTGAGCATTCATGCACAGGTAATTGATATTAACACGCGTGAAACAATCAAGGTTGCGGAGCAGAAGAAACGTGATGTGAAAGACCGACTTGTTGTTGAGATTGAACGTGAGAAAAGAGTGAATGATTGTGAAAAGAATGCTAGGGTTGAAGGATGGTGGAATGATTTTCCAATTGAGGAAATGGATAAGGATAAGTTGGATGGACTGAAAAAATGGGTTAAGCTTATTCTTTCATACAGAGCTAGCCATCAACAAAGAGAATGAGAACTCTTCCATGGGTGAAGACTAGTTTCAATTCATTTTATTTTCTTATGCTTGTCTTGTTATTTTTCAATAATATTAAAGATGTACGGATGATGAATTATTTCATTACAAGGGAGTGTATAATGACTCATCTAAACATTATTTCTTCATATATCAGGTCTATTGAGTTCTATACATTCATATTTCTAAACAGGGGTATTCCTTTATTACTATCATTAGCATTAGTTATTGGAGTTTTAAAACTTCCCCAATTCTACATTTAGGTTGAAATTGATTTTTTTTTAAATTGTGAAAAAAAATTTAACACTAGCGATACCTAAGTCCAATAATGAAATCGTAAATATGGAACTCACTAAAGCACATCATGTGAATGAGCACAATTTAACCCTTCACTATCCATGTCGCACCACAAGCATCCTTCATTTTAGTAATTATTTATTTAAAAAAATAGGAGACCCATGTTCATACCGCTAGTTGTCGAAGTCTTAACATCACCCCAATCTTATACTTAGGTTGGAATTTAAGAAATTGTGCCAAAAGCCAACAAACTCGGGATCCCTAAGGTCATGGAGCCCACAAAAATAAAATCATAAATATGTCACC